>PVKE010008490.1:0-47554 GCA_004027555.1 Craseonycteris thonglongyai | reverse complement strand
TCTTTATCCAGTCATCTATCGAAGGGCATTTTGGTTGTTTTCATGTTCTGGCCACTGTGAACAGTGCTGCGATGAACATGCGGGTACAAACATCTTTAAAGATTAAGGTTTTCAGGTTTTTTGGGTAGATGCCCAGTAGAGGGATGGCTGGGTCATATGGTAATTCCATTCGTAATTTTTTGAGGAATCTCCATACAGCAGAAGACAATCTTAAAGATTCAAATATTAATCTCCTATGAAGACAACTTCAGAGACACACCCAGAAATAATGTTTTACCAACTCTCTGGGCATCCCTTAGCCTAGTCAGGCTGATGAAAAAATTAACCATCACAGATTCCTTTAGGACTGTGGGTTCCAGCCAGGGCTCCACTGAATGGACCTGTTAATTCCCACATCTAAGTCTCTAGCTTCTATCTCTTCCTCAAAATTCTACATACACATTCTTAATTACCTACTGGATATGTCCATCTGAGTATTTTCAGGACACCTCTAAGTGCTTTCATTTACAACTACCTATGCATTTGTTCTCTAGTTATTCTGTGATAATGCACTTTAAGTTGAGATCCAGATGTAGAAAGTGCATTTCATAACAAACTGGGACAGGGGACAACATAGAACCCAGACTTCCTAATACTCAATGCTGGATAGTTCCTTTGATGAAATAAGAATTTCTCCACATGAGGCCTTATATTTAACTGTAAAGGTCTATCTTGAAGGCAGTGCCACAGCTCCCAGGATGTTGTTTGGTAGGAAAACTCAAGCCTTGAAACTCTTGTCACACTCAGGCTAGGTCAGGAGGTATAGGCATCTCCATGGTGAGAGATGTTTGCATGGAATAAAGCAGAAACAGTAGCTGCAGAAGTATGTGAAAGCTGTAGTGAGAAAGTAGGGTATAGCAGAAAGACCATGCAATCAGGCAAATCTGGGTTTGAATCCCAGCTCTGTCACTTTTTATGAACTCTAGCAAATCAGTGCCCCATATGAGCCTTAGTTTTTCTGGTTTATAGAATATTAATACTAATATCCTACCTTATAGAGTAGCTGTGAGAATCAGCGATGATGAATGTAAATTGTACATTGTATACTTTCTTCCCTTCCTTATGTGGATTAAGAAGTGGGAGATATACTTGAGGCTTATCAGTAACAATTCAATTTCACAAATATTTATCGAGTGTCTGTGTGTTGGTCAGTGCTGTGCTGGGCACTGGCATACAGACAAATGATGATAATCACCAGGGGCCACAGAGTAAATCAGCAAGATTAGACTCATTTTCTTCCTACCAAGGTTGGTTGCTCATTGGATGTGACAGGCAGTATAGCTGAGCTTTACCTATGCATTTGACAAGGCAGAGGGATATATGTATGGGGTGGATGCTTGTACATTTTATTTATTTATTTATTTATTTATTTATTTATTTTTGACAGAGAGAGAGAGAGAGAGAGATACAGAGACAAAGAGGAAGAGAGAACTGAACTGGGGGAGCTTGGAGCTCAGCACATGGTTCCGCACGGGCTGGGGCCGGGACTCGATAACCGGTCCCTGGCGCTGCAAAGTGAGCGCTCAACCCACTGAGCCATGCTGGCTTCCCCTGCTTGTACATTTAAATGGAGTCAAAGCTGGTTGAAAAGATCCAGAGGGTACTGATAGGTGGAATAGTGTTACTTTACGAGGTCTGACAGTTAAGTTCTCGGACTCATCCTAGAAAAAGTGCTACATACCTCATTGCTGACTATCACTATGGTCACTTTTTTTTTTTTTTTAAGATTTATTTATTGTTTTTGACAGAGAGAGAGAGAGATACAGTCAGAGACAGAGAGAAGGGGGAGGGTCCAGAACAGTCTCCATAGTTGCACATCATTGGTTTTTCCACATAGTTTCATTCCACAGGTGGGTAGGGCTGCACAGGGCAGGAACTGGGCCGGGTGTCTTGCCCCGGTGAGAACTGAACTGGGGGCACTCCCCAGTTCAGCATATGGGTCCGCACGGGCCGGGGCCAGGATTTGATCCTCAGTTCCCGGGGCTGCAAAGTGAGTACCTAACCCACTGAGCCATCCCGGCTTCCCCATGTCACCTTTGAAGTACTCCCCTTGGGAAACTATGCACTGATGCCAGCACCTACTCTACCCTTCAAAGCAGTTTTGGAATTCTTTTTTTGGAATGACCATCAGAGCTGTCCTTTTTGAGCTGTATTATTTTTGATGTTCTGAATATCATCAAAATGTATTCCTTTCAATATCTCCTTTATCTTCAGGTAAGGAAAATGTGTTGTGGGCCAAATCATGTGAGTAGTGGAGGTTGTTCCAACAAAGTTATTTGTTGGCTGACCCAAAACTCTATCACAGACAGTGCTGTGTAAACTGGTGCATTGTTATGATGCCGGAGCCATGAGTTGTTGTGAAATGTTCATATCGTTATTGTCTAACTTTTTCACACAGCCTTTTCAGCACTTCCAAAGAGTCAACTTGGTTAACTGTCCAGTTGGTACAAATTCATAATGAACAATCCCTGTGATGTCAGAAATGGTTAGCAACGTCGTTTTGAGTCTTGATTTGGACTGACAGAACTTTTTTGGTCGTGGAGAATAGGTTGACTTCCATTGTGCACTTCGATGCTTTGTTTCAGGGTCGTATTGGTACAGCCATGTTTCATCACCGCTGATAACATGGTCCAAAATATCATCTTGCCTCTTTAGAAAGACTTGGCAAACTTTGACTCTCCTTTGCTTTTGTTTATCAGTCCTTCAGGACCATTTTTGCACACACTTTTCTCCTGCCAAGATTTTCAGTGAAGATTTTCCTAAGTGTGTCTTCCTTCATTGATGTTTACTTGGTCTGCTATGCTTCTGACAGTCCACTGGCAGTTTTGATGCACAGTTCAACAAATTTTTGCAATGTTTTCATTGGTTCTGCTTGTTATTGGCTGCCCTGACCTCTCTTCATCAGTGACTCATTTTCTCCCCTCAGAAAAATGTTTAATTCATTTCTACACTGCTGTTTTCTTCATGACATTATCCCCATAAACTTAGACTAACATGTCCCTGATTTCACTTTCACTCTTGCCAAGTCTAACAAGAATTTTAATGTTTGTTTGTTGCTCTAATTCAAGCTCCAACATTCTCGCAACAGTGCACGCACAAAAAAAACACACAATAATGAATTCTACTCGGCAAGGTACTGCTACATGTCGACACAAACACAGCTGTGAGAGACTGATATACCAAGATTATGAAACCTTACTGCATTGTTTGTATAGTGCTATCAACATAAGCACACTGTGGCAAGTTCAGGAACTTAATTGTCAGTCCTTGTAGATCCTATCCTTGGCTCCCGTCATTCAGAATTTTTATTCATGACTTGAATGAGAATATGAAACTGGAAAAAATAATAGAATTTTGTTCAAAATTTGTTCCAGACAAGGTAGGATAAGGGATTGGATAGAATAGATAGGCACTAAACCTGCATGCCTACCTTAAGAACTTTGGTGGTCATAGGGTGAAGGTGCTGCTTGCATGGACTCTTGTTTGAAAAAGATGACTTTTAACTTTTGATATTAATGTACAGGGGATGTTGGAGTTGAGAAGCCCTAGGAAGCCAAGATTAAAAGTATTTAACATGCAGATTACCCAAACAGATACTTCTTCCCAAAAGACATACAAGTGGCCAATGAAGTTGCAAAAAATGTTCAACTTTACTAGCTATTAGGGAAATGCAAATAAAAATCATAATGAGATCACCTCAGACCTGTTAGAATGGCTATCATCAACAAGATAAATAATAACAAGTATTGAAGAGGCCATAGAGAAAAAGGAACCCTCATTCACTGCTGGTAGTAATGTAAATTGGTACAACCGCTATGGAAAACAGTATGGACATTCCTCAAAATATTAAGAATAGAATTATCATATGACCCAGCAATCCCTCCTCTGGGTATCTACCCCCAAAATCTGAAAACTTTTCTCCGCAAAGACATATGCACCCTGATGTTCATTGCAACATTATTCACAATGGCCAAGACATGGAAACAACCAAAGTGTCCTTTGATAGACTGGATAAAGAAGATGTGGTACGTATATATAGTAAGAGAAGATGAAATACTGCCACTTGCAAAAACCTGGATAGACCTTGAGATCATCATGCTGAGGGAAATAAGTCAGACTGAAAAAGTCAAGAACCATATGACTCACTCATATGTGGGATATAAAGCTGAAAGCAGCAAAGGTATAAGACAAACAAAAATGTATATACACAGACAACAGTATAGTGGTTACCAGAGAGTAAGGGGGAAGGGGAGAGGTAGAGGAGAGAACAAGGAGGTAGAAGAGGGAGGGGAGATAAAAAATAAATAAAATGGATGTAAAAAAAAAAACACCGTAGAAGATAGAGAATAGCGCAGCCTCTGGTAGAGGCTGTGTAGGAGGCCCGTGTGTTCCAGAAAGAAAGGCAGCTCAGTGTGTTGCAGTAGTATTCCTTCATGAGACTTGAAGGGCAGGAAAGTAAGAACTTGAGTATGGCAGGAAGTGTAGGTCTGCCTGAAACCTAGAGGGTGACCACTAGAGGATTCTTGTTTTTTTTTCCTACGAGAGTCTGGCATAAACATGGACATGGCTACCACCCGGACCTAGTAATTCATCTTTCTTGGATGAAAATAAAAGGTGCTCATCTGTCTTTGACCCCACACCATCTTCATGTCCTGCTGCTCAGCCTTTCAATGAGGAGCTATGAATATAAACATTTTTCTTAAACTGGTTCTCTGTTTCATTCAGTTTTCAGTTCCATGTGTCTTTTCCTGCTGCCTAGACCTTGCCTCAACATGGTGGTGCCATCTGGCTCCTTTTAGATTTCCATTAGCCCCTTGTCTTTACCAGGCACTGAGATCCTGTCAGTCCTACCTTCCCCTTCCCAGCCTGAGGTTAAGCAGGTCATTCCCTTTTTTCTTCCTTCCCTGACTCTCACATTTGGGGTCCTGTTGAGCTCAAAGCTGCTGTATCCCAAGTTTATTACAACCTAGGTAGGGGCTATAGCAGCAGCCTTCTTCTCCTTATGGTTTCTCTTTCTGGTCTCCTTCATTGTGGCCCAGATCTGGTATATGAGGAAGAGTGGTATGCTCCAGGAGTGCCCCTCTTCTGGTTGGCTCAGTTTGTAGGACATAGCTTTTGCTCTTCTGGTGTTTTGCCTTGACTAGTGTTTCAGTTTTGCTCTGAAGACTGAGTATTGCTCTGAACTGTAGCTGGTGACTGTGGCCCTGGCACTCTACCAGATTGCTGCTAGACATTCTCTACTAGTAGATCTGTCCCTGTATTTCTGGCATGTGTAATGTCTCATGTATTCCAATCTCTTGAGGCTACTCCTGTTCTACTTGGTCTCTGGATTGGGCCACAGCCTAGAAAGGCTCTTCATAAATGAGACTTATAGACCTTTACCTGATCTGAACTTTGCACCTTGTACCTAGAATAGCCTGGTAGTCCAGGAGACCTAGTCCTATAGTAACTTTAGTTCCACAGCCAGACCTTAAGCTCTGTGACTTTGCTTTATACCCTTACCAGCCATACCTTTCTACCTATGCTAGCACCCTAGCATTGTTTACCCTGCAAGACAGAAGCCACTGGTACCTGGACTCATCCCAGACCAGAGATGGCTGGGATGCATTCAGAAGGTACTTGTACCCTCTTCTTTAGTGTATATTCGGGAAGCATGATTTCATAAGTTTTCTGTATTGCTCTAAGGCCTCTCATTCTTTACAAATTAGGCCTTGACCTAGCAGAGAAGTAGGCACAGAACTTAAGATAGTGGTGTGTGGCAAGTGTGTCTAGATGAGAAACTCATTCCTTCTGATGGGATGGCTTCATGGAGGAGGGGATGCAGTGGATTCTGCATTGCTAAGTGTGCAGCGGGTGACCTGACTCAACATGCCCTTCCTCTTTGGCAGTGACCCGCCATAATCACCTCAAGGATTTCATGCTGGTGGTATCTATCGTTATTGGTGTGGGCGGCTGCTGGTTTGCCTATATCCAGAACCGTTACTCCAAGGAGCACATGAAGAAGATGATGAAGGATCTGGAGGGGCTACACCGAGCTGAGCAGAGTCTGCATGACCTTCAGGAAAGGTAAGGTCCTGCCCCTTTCCCATAGCCCTGCTGCTGCCAGCTTTTGGGAGCCTTCTGTTTCCACTTGGGTTGTAGGCCACATGGTCCTTGAGACCATGCTGGCATGGCTGCCCAAGTTGTGTCATCCTTCCAAAACTGCACTGGGAGTCTAGATTCCTGCCATTTAATAGCATCGACAAGTATTCCTCCCTAGGGCAGAAGCTTATTTCTATCTTTTTATCTCTGAGCTTCAGAGGCAGATATGTGTAGCTGTCAGAAGTCTTGAGCTTGTCTGGTTGGATGGCTTAAATTAGGGGTTAATTTATCTTTCATCCTACCTCTGGACTGTTTCCCTTCCCATAGAAATAGACACCAATGAACTGTTCTTCACTATTTCCTAGAGAAACCTTACAAATCTGTCTTCCTAATGCCTTCTAAATCTCATAAGTATTCACTTATTGTAAGACTTTGAGTAAATCCTTTTCCCTTTTAGGACTCATTTCCTCATCAGTAATATGAAGGTGTGGAACTGGGAGAACAATAAGGACTTTCTAGCTCTAATAGTATGGGATTCTGTTTAAATAAAACATGGCTTAAAAACTATTGTAGAAAATCTAGCTGTGAAAAGAAGGCGCCAGTCAGTTGATCTAAGTACTTCTTGACGTCTAGGTACCAGGTCTGTGCTGGGAATTATAAGGAATTCACTGCTCCTAGGGCAATAAAGCTCACACATGAGAAGGGGCAGTGAGCACACACTTAGTGCAGTGACTCAGTGCCAGCTTATGAGACGAGAACTCTTAAGGACTGGAAGGAGGCACAGAGGCAGAAGATGAGTAGGTGTGAACTATGAGGAGGTGGCCTTAAAAGAGAAGGGTTGGGAGGTCCTGGTAGTTCAGGTTGAATGTGTAGATTGAAGCCAGACCCCTGGCACCTTAAACTCACATGGAGAAGTTTAGTAGGCTGCAAAAGGCAGTAGAGAGTCAATGGCAGGTATTTGGTTTTTTCCTTGTTCTGTTTTTGAGGTGAGGCCTACTTTAGGACTGTCTTAGAAAATTCTTTTGTCAGCCTAGGGACTCCAGTTGGGAAGTCTCTGTAGGAATCCATGTAAAAGAAAATGAAGTCTAGTCCTTTTCTGTTATTTTTAAATGATAGATAACTATTTTCCTTGGAGGGATGGGGAAAGTCTTCTTGTGAGGTAGGTATTATTAAGTACTTATTGCATTATTGTTTTTAATCATTATCATGCTCTTAGGTAGGTATTATTATTATCCCTATTTTAGTGCTGAAGAAATGAAGGCTCTAAGAAAGTGAGTGCTTTACTCAGGGTCACATATCAGTAATTAGTGAGCTAGGAATTTTGACACCCACAGGGTGCTCCCTCACTAAAGGCAGCCCTTTCAGATTCATTCCCATGAGCTGGACAATTAGGGGGAGTTTTATCTCTGAGCTGATTCCTGGCTACTTTCCTGGGCCCTTTGCCAACTGGGGGCTAAATGCTGCTGTCTGGATAGTCCCCATTCTTCATTTGTCAGAAAAACATGTACTGTTTTCATTCCAAAGGCAAAGACTCTAGGCAGGAGACATTCCAAGTTTGGAGATAAAACTAAGCTCCCAGCTCTCCCTGCTCCCAAAGGCCTCCCAAGCTAAATGACCACTGTGACACTTAGAGAAACAAATGTATGCACATACCCAGAGACGGGCTTACATATGTGGACACACACGTACCCTCCTCTGACAGTGTCAAGAGCTACAGACCACCTCATCCCTCCTTACTTTTACTAGGCTTGCACTACCAGCCACCGTTGCTTTTTTGTAGAGTTCCTGATATTTGGGATGAATAAATGTAATGCTACATGCACATTCCAGTTAGGATTTTATTGGGTTTCAAGGTAATTCTTTGAGGCAGATAGGAATTTTTGTTGTTGTTGTTGTTTGTTTGTTTGTTTATTTAACTGACCTGGGGGCCTCACCGCATTCGGGAAGCACACACCAGTTCAGCATGTGGGTCCGCCTGGGCCGGAGCCGGGATTCGATTCTCAGTCCTTGGGGCTTCAAAGCGAGCGCTTAACCCGCTGAGCCATCCCGGCTTTCCCTTTTTTTTTCTTTGTTTTTTTTTTGTTTGTTTGTTTCAGATAGGAATTTTGATTCCCATTTAGAAATGAAGAAACAGGCCCTGTACAGGGTACAGACTTGTCCATAGTTATACAACTACTTAGAGCCAGAGCTTGCAACCAGGCTGTCTAATTTTCTTTCTTGTAATGCTAATTGATTGCTGCCTTCAAATGCTTAGTCTTTTATGGAGCAGATGGAGTGGGGCAAGGTTTGATGGTACAATTATTTCCTCGTCTCTGCTTCCAATAGTACTTACTGATCTTCATGTCTACTAGATCCTGTTAAGACCATACACAAGTGGGTAAGTTTTGTTTATATTTTAAAGGAGCTCCCTAGAATATGGAGAAGACAGATATATCATAGCTTTTCTCAAGAGGCTGCTTGAGGATAATATTTCAGAGAAGAATTGAATCCCTAATGATGTGATTTCAGGCAGTTGGGTCATGGAGGAATATAATAAAGAAGGGTATTCAGCTAGGAAAGGAGATAGGGGCAGGAAATGGCACCTCTGATTTGTTTTTAGCTATGTAGGTTGCGCCATCTGGTGTGCATCTTGAGGAGGTTCAACTCCCTTTCCACGGACAAAGTGAGCTTAAGACTGCTTTACAATTTGTCAGCAGGAAGCATGCAGCCTAGACATTTCTTCCTTTTCCCTCCCTCCTTGTCCCACCATATCTTTTGAGGCTTCAGATGTTGACAAATCTGGACTTGGATCTTTTTAGAGGTTGAGTTCTGTTTCTGACTCTTCTGTTTTACCTACTTTCACTTAACTCAGTGGTCAGTGCTCTTGTCTGTGGGCCCTGCTTGTTCTATAGCCTATCCTTTCTCTGTTGTACCTCAAGTCTAAGCCATATGTCACTTGTTTTTGTCATTACCCTTTTTCCTTTCTATCCTGGTTGCCTAGTAATTTGGTAGTTCCTACTAAGGTAGGAAAACCTGACAGTGGCTAAGTCCTTTCCCTTGTCTAGAGGGATTAGCAAACTCTTATTCTTTCATTTGGGTCTAGCCCGTTCTTCACCTTCTCTGTCACCTTTTAGGTGGAGTTGATCACTCCATCCTTTGGGCTCATCCTGTGTACAATTATCTTTTTGTCTAAATTGGACTAGATCATGAGCTCCTCAGTGGTAGGGACAAAATTTCTATTCATCTCCATATATCTAGGGCCTAGCACAGGGCCCTAGATATTTAGTAGACACCTGAAAGTACTTGGTGGGTGAATGAATAAATGAATGAATGAAGATATATATGTGAAGGAAAGAAGGAGGATTAGTTGGATGGAAGGTTTTGTCAGGGAATGTGTGGGTGGCTAGGAGGGTATATTTTTATTATTATAACTGATGCCCTGGAAATCATACCCACCATGAAAGATATTAATTCTTATGGCGGGAACTCAAGCCTGGAGGAAGCAGGGGGCTCTCTCAAGCCCAGCCCAGACCCTTTGGCATTAATTTCATTTTTCTGTGCTTCTTGGAATAGATACTCAGGATTCCAAGAGGTACAGCTCACTGGTTCCATTTTCATCCTTCAATCTCCCCATTACCACCACCCCAGTTGTATCTCAGCCATCAGGCTTTATCTGGATCTTTAGTCTAGCTTGTAGGTTATCTTATATTTATAGTGAACCTTCCAAATACCCCAGTATAGGGGGAATAACTGTGGGATTTTAAGTAATAAATATTGGAATTCTAGTCTCAGTTCTACCTGCAGTTACTTCTCTAAGTCTTCATGTCCACATCCTGCAGATAATAATGTATCATTGGCAGGAAGGACAAATGTGAAATATCTTGTAAACTAGTAGTTATTACAATTTTAGTATGTCAGACACCTTAGAGAAAGGATTCAGATTCCCCATAACCTAGCTTCATAGCCCTTACTACTGGCAGTAAAATGATGGCCAATGTAAGAATTATGGTAAAGACTGTGGTTTCTGACAGCACTGAGCCAACTCAGAGCCAGAAAGGCAGCAAACTAGGGAGACTACATGCTGAGTGCTGGAGCCATCATTTTCCTCTTTGATGCCCTGACTCATGGTGTGTTGGCTGGCACCCCCTTGCCTGGCCTCCTCCAGCTCCCTGCATCACCCCTCAGGCTGCACAAGGCCCAGGAGGAGCACCGCACAGTAGAAGTGGAGAAGGTACATCTGGAGAAGAAGCTGCGTGATGAGATCAATCTTGCCAAGCAGGAAGCCCAGCGGCTGAAGGAACTGCGGGAGGGTACTGAGAATGAGCGGAGCCGCCAAAAGTATGCTGAGGAGGAGTTGGAGCAGGTAGGAGAGTCTACAAATTCCTGGACACCCAGAGCAAGCGGATAAAGGACAGGGGCCAAAAATCAGAGGTCAAAAGTTTCATGTGTGAGGATATAGAAATATGGCTCAAAGAATATCTTCAAGGATTATGAGACTCTTAACCAATAATGGAAAAGTTGCAAAACCCGTTCACTGCAATTTTTACAAAACAGTGGATAACAGATGATAACAGTTATTTTGTTCCTTTTTATTGAGGTATTTACATAGAGCCAAGTGTAGAAATTATAAATATACAGCTGGCAAGCTTTTACATGTGCACATAACTATGTAACTATTATCCAGATCAAAATATGGAATGTTATTATATTTTTAGATTTATTTTGTTATTTTTGACAGAGAATGAGACAGAGAGACGTGGGAGGGCCCAGAGTAATCTCCATAGTTATACATCATCAGTTTTTGAAATGGCTTTGTTCCATACAGGTGGGTGGGGGCCACACAGGGCAGGAACCAGGCCAGGGGCCTCCCGCATGGGAGGCATGCCCCCTCAAGCTGGGAGCCAAACCCGGGGCCTCCCACATGGGAAGCACACCTCAGTTCAGCATGTGGATCTACATGGGCTGGGGCTGGGATTAGATCCTCAGATCCTGGGGCTGCAAAGCGAGTGTTTAACCTGCTGAGCCATCTCAGCTTCCCCTAAAATATGGAATCTTTTAAGCACCCCAGAAAGCTCACTTTTGCTTTCCCCTTCTAACTGTCATTGTTCTATCCGAAAGATAACTATGGTCAAAACCTCTACAGCAGATTAGTTTTACCTGATTTTGAACTTTATATAGATGGCGTTGTACTGTGTACATTCTTTATGTTTGTTTTCTTTCATTTAACATTATGTCTGTAAAAGTCATTTATGTTATTGCATGAAGTGATAGCTGGGTTATTTCCATTGCTGAGTAATAATCCATATATTATAAATTATTCTTTTGTTGGTAGACATTTGAGTTGTTTGCAGTTTATTTTTTTGCCTTTTGTGAATAACATTGCTGTGAACCTTTTTGCATATGTCTCTAGGTGGGCATAACCACTTATTTCTGTTGGATATATTAGAAATTGTCAAATAATTTTCCAAAATCATTGTACCAATATATACTGCCACCAGCAATATGTGAGAGTTCTAATTGAGCCCCAATTTTGATATTTTTGGACATTTTCATTTTACACATTCTGGTATGGATGTAGTGGTACCTCACTGTGATTTTAATTTTATTTCCCTAATGGCTAATAATATTGAATATCTTTTCTTAAATTTATTGACCATTTTATTTGAGAATCTCTTCTCATTTTTAAATTGGGTTGTCTGTCTTTTTCTTAACTGTTTTGTAAGAGTCCTTTACATATTCTGGATGTAAGTCACTTTGTCAATATGTATACATATACATATATATTACAAATATTTCTCTCAGTCATGGCTTGCTTTTCTGCTTCCTTAATATTATCTTTTAGTGAACAGAAGTCCATGATGTTAATGAAGTCCAACTTCATCTCTCTTTTTAATGGTGTTTTTTGTGTCCTGTTTAAGAAGTCTTTTCCTGTCCTCCACATATTTTCCTAAATTTTGTTCTAGAAGTTTTATTGTTTAACTTTTCACATTTAGCGATATGGTTTATTTTAAATTAATTTTGTATATGATATGAGGCAGGAGGTCAAGGTTCATTCTCCCCCCCCCATGTAAATATTTGATTAGGTGATCATTCAGGAATCGCTATTCTGTTCTGTCTGTCCTTACACTACATTGTCTTATAATAAGTCTTGATAGCAGATAGTGTTAAGTTCTCCAGCTTTATCTTCAAGATGACCTTGGCTGTTCTATGTTCTTTGCATTTCCATATTAGCTTGTCATTCTGCTGCCACTCCCCTTCCCCTAAAAAGAGTGCCCTGTTGGAATTTTTATTGTGTTGGCATTGAATTTATAGATTAATGTGGGAGAAAACTGACATTTTAACCAAATGATTCTTTTGTTTTTAAGATTTATTTTATTCCTTTTTTTTTTCTTTGATAGAGAGAGACGGGGGCGGGCCCAGAGCAGTCTCCATAATTGCATGTCATCAGTTTTCAACATAATTTCATTCCACACAGGTGGGTGTGGGGCCCTGTAGGGCGGGATCTGGGCCCTCAGCCCAGTTCCCACCCTGCACAGTCCCTGCCCACCTGTGTGGAACGAAACCATGTCGAAAAACTGATGACATGCAACTATGGAGACTGCTCTGGGCCCGCGCCCTTCTCTCTGTCTCTCTCTCTCTCTCTGTCTCTGTCAAAAACAATAAAATAAATCTTAAAAAAAAAAAAAAAAGCAGCCTAAAGCATTAATAAGGATATAAAAAATTTAAACATGATTAATCAATTTGACCTAATTGACAACTTATAGAGCATTTTACTAACAATTACAGAATACATATTTTTATTTAGTGCTCACATTTGGGAATCCAATGTTTATGTTAGACATTTTTTCTTTTATTTTTATTTCTTATTTTAATTGTTAAATTTATATGGGTGACGTTGGTAAAAATCACATAGGTTTCAGGTATACAACTCTATATTACATCATCTATGTACTGCATTATGTGCTCACCACCCAGAGTCAATTCTCTTTCTATCACCATATCTTTGATGCCCCCTCCCTACTCCACCACCCCTCTTACCCTTTCACCTCAGGTAACCACTAAATTATTGACTGTGTCCATACATTTTTGTTTCTTTGTTATTTTCAGTTTTATATTACATACATAAGTGAAGTCATATGGTTCTTGGTTTTTTCAGTCTGATTTATTTCTCTCAGCATGATGGTCTCAAGGTCCATCCATGTTGTTGCAAATGGCAGTATTTCATTTTTTCTTTTTGCTGAGTAATATTCTACTGTGTAAATAAATGTACCACAACTTTTTTTTTTTTTAACTGAACTGGGGGCCTCACTGCATTTGGGAAGCACACCCCAGTTCAGCATGAGGGTCCACCTGGGCTGGAGCCGGAATTATATCCTCAGTCCTCGGGGCTTCAAAGTGAGCGCTTAACCCGCTGAGCCATCCCGGCTTTCCCACCACAACTTTTTTATCTAGTCATCTATCAAAGGACACTTTGGTTATTTCCATGACTTGGCCACTGTGAACAGTGCTGCAGTGAGCATTGGGGTTCATATATCTTTGCGGACTAAGATTTTCAAGTGTTTTGGGTAGATACCCAGAAGAGGTATTGCTGTGTTGTATGGTTATTCTGTTCTTATTTAAGACTTATTTTATTGTTTTTCACAGAGACAGAGAGAGACAGAGAGAATGGAGAACGCCCAGGGCAGTCTTCATAGTTATGTATCATCAGTTTTCAATATGGTTTCGTTTCACATGGTTGGGTGGGGGCCACATGGGTGGGAACAAGGCTGGGGGCCTCCCTCATAGGAAGCACATCCCAGTTCAGGATATGAGTCTGCAGAGGCCGGGACTGGAACTCAGACCCCCAGCCTGCAAAGTAAGTGCTTAACCTATTGAGCCATCGGGGCTTTCCCTCTTAAATTTTGTAAAGATTGATTTTATTGGTATGAAAAAAAGTGAGAGAGAGAGAGAGAGAGAGAGAGAGAGAGAGAGAGAGAGAGAGAAGCGGGGAGGGCCCAGAGGAGTCTTCATAGTTGTACATCATTAGTTGTGACATGGTTTCATTTCATACAGATGGATGTGGGGCTGTACCAGAAGGGGACCAAACTGGGCATCCCACATGGGAGGCGAGAGTCTTCGTCGCCATCCCGGTGCTTACCATTTGTACCACAGTGCAGCATATGGGTTTGCATGGGCCAGGGCCAGGAATAGAATCCTGGACCTAGTGATTACAAGGCAAGTGCTCAACCACTGAGCTACCCCACATCCCAATTCTTAATTTTCTGAGGAGCCTGCATACTATCTTCTATTGTGTTTATACCAATTTACATTCCTACCAGCAGTGTATGAGGATTTCTTTTTCTGCACAGCCTCTCCAGCACTTGTTATTCCTTGTCTTGTTGACTATAGCCATTATCACAAGTGTGAGGTGGTATCTCCTTGTGGTTTTAATTTGCATTTCTCTAATAGTTAGTGAAGTTGAGCACTTTTTCAGATATCTGTTGGCCGTTTGTGTGTCTTCATAGTAAAAGTATCTGTTCAGGTCTTCTGCCTATTTTTCAATTGGATCATTTGTTTTTTGTTTGAGTTGTATGAGTTCTTTATATCTTTTTGTTTGTTTGTTTTTATTCCCCTCCCCCGCTTTAAATCTTTTAGATATTAGCCCCTTATCAGATGCACTGTTTGCAAATATTTTCTCCCATTCAATTGGTTACCTCATTTCTTGTTGATGGTTTCTTTTGCTGTGCAGAAGCTTTTTAGTTTGATATAGTCCTGTTCATTTATTTTTCCTTTTCTTCCCTTGCCTTTGAGGTCAAGTTTGTGAAGTCCTCTCTGAACCTAAGGTCTGTAAGTTTAGTAGTGATGTTTTCTTCTATGTGGTTCATTGTTTGGGGGCTTATGTGGAAGTCTTTAATCCATTTTGAGTTAGCTTTGGTATATGGTGACAGTTCACAGTCCAAATTCATTCTTTTGCATGTGGTTTTACAGTTTTTTCAGCACCATTTACAGAAGAGGCTTTCTTTTCTTCATTGCATACTTCTTGTTTCCTTCTTTAAAATTATCTGTTCATATATTGTGGGTTTATTTCTGGGTTTCCAGTTCTGTTCCATTGGTCTGTGTATTTGATTTTCTGCCAGTACCAAGCTGTTTTGATTATTGATGCTTTGCATATAGGCTGAAGTTGGGGAGCATGATGCCTCCAGCCTTATTCTTTTTTCATAGGATTGCTTTGGTGATTCGGGGTCTTTTGTGTGTGGTTCCATACAAATCTGATGATTTTTTAGTCTATTTCTTGAAAGAATTTCTATGGGATTTTGATGGGAATTGCATTAAATCTGTATATTGCTTTGGGTAATATGGCCATTTTCATTATGTTGATTCTTCCAACATAATATCTTTCAATTTCTTTGAGTCTTCTTCAATTTCTTTTAATAGTGTCTTATAGTTTTTCTGTGTATAAGTCCTTTATGTTCTTTGTTAAGTATATTCCTAGGTATTTTATTCTTTTTGTTGTGATCACAAAAGCTGTTGTTTTTCTAATTTCTTTTTCTGAAGTTTCATTGTTTGTTTATAAAAATGTAATGGATTTTGTATCCTGCAACTCTACTGTATTCATTTATTATTTTTAATAGTTCTCTGGTGGAGTCTTCAGGATTTTTATGTAAAGGATCATGTTATCTGCAAAAAGTGACTATTTAACTTCTTCACTCCCAATTTGGATGCCTTTTATTTCTTTCTCTTCCCAGATTTCTCTGGCAAAAACTTCCAGTACTATGTTGAAGAACAGTGACAACAGGGGACATCCTTGTCTTGTTACTGATTTTAGAAGAAAATCAGTTTTTCTTCATTCGGTATAATATTCACTGAGGGTTTGTTATTTATAATCTTTATTATGTTGGGGTACTTTTCTTCTATACCTATTTTATTAAGTGTTTTGATCATAAATGGATGTTGTATCTTGTTGAATGAATTTTTCTGTATCAGTTAATATAATCATATGGTTTTTATCTTTTATTTTGTTTATGTGGTGTGTCACATTGGATGATTTGTGTATGTTGAACCATCCTTGTGCCTCTGGGCTGAATCCCATTGATGGTGATGTATAGTCTTTTTAGTGCATTGTCATATTCTATTTCCTAGTACTTTGTTAAGAATATTTGCATCTGAGTTCATCAGAGATATTGGTCTATAGTTTTCTTTTATTATGATATCCTTACCAGGCTTTGGTACTCATAGAATGAGTTGGCCTCATAGAATGAGTTGGGGAAATATTGCCTCGTCTTCAATTTTTTAGAAGAGTTTGAGGAGGGTAGGTGTTAGTTCCTCTTTGAATGCCTGGTGAAACTTATTAGTGAGATCATCTGGTCCTGAACTTTTGTGTTCGGGGAGGTTTTGGATGATTGTTTCAATTTCCTTACTGTTGATTGGTCTGTTTAGATTATCCCATTCTTCTTGATTCAGTCTAGGTAGACTATATGTTTTTAGAAACTTGTCCATTTCTTCTATGTTACTAAATTTGTATGTTGTATCTTGGTGGCAGTCATCCCTTCGTAGTATTCTCTTATGATCCTTTGTATTTCTGTGATACTAGTTGTAATTTCCTGTTTCATTTCTGACTTTGGTTATTTGTGTCTTTTCTCTTAATTCTTCGTGACCCTAGCCAGGGTTTATCAATTTTATTAATTTTTTTGGAGAACCAGCTCTTTGTTGCATTAATTTTTTCTATTGTTTTTGTTGTTGTTGTTCTGTATTCTATTTAGTTCTGTTCTAATTTTTATTATTTCCTTCCTTCTGCTGACTTTGTTGTTTTTTGTTTGTTTTTTTCCTTCTTTTTCTAGTTCTTTAAGATGCAGTGTTAGGTTGTATACTTGTGATTTTTCTTGTTTATTGAGATAGGCCTGTAGGGATATAAATTTCCTTATTATTGCTTTCCCTACATTCCAGTAATTTTGATATGTTTTGTTTTCATTGTTGTTACTTTGTATGTATTTTTAATCTTTTCTTTTATTTCTCCTTTGATCCAGCCATTTTTTAATTACATGTTTAATCTCCATGTGTATGTGGTTTTTTTCTTTCTTTTTGCAGTTGATCTCCAATTTCAAAGCTTTGTGATCAGAGAATACACTTGGTATGATTTCTATGTTCTTAAATTCACTGAGGCTAGCTTTGTGACCCAGCATATGCTTTATCCTTGAGCATGTTCCATGTGCACCAGAAAAGAATATATAGTAATGTGGTATAGGATGAAATGTCCTGTAAATTTAAATTATGTTCAATTGCTGTAATGTATCATTTAAAGCTGATATTTTCTTATTTATTTATTTGAATCTATAATACTTGTCTTTATTTTATTTTATTGTTAAATTTGTTGGGTGATATTGGTTGGTAAAAATTACATAGGTTCCAGGTGTACAATTCTACATCAGATTGTCTGTGTTGCATTATGTGCTCACCACCAGAGTCAGTTCTCTTTCCATCACCATATATTTGATGCCCCTTCCCTACTTTCCTCTCCTCCCTTATTTATTTTCTGTTTGGATGGTCTGTCCATGGCTATCAAGGGGGTGTTTAGGTCCTCAACTATAATAGAAGTGTGTTTTTGTCAGTTTCTCATTTTATAATGCGTCTTTTAGTAGTTGCTTTATAAAATTTGGTGCTTCCTGGTTGGGGCATATATATGAATGTGTCATGTCTTCTTGTTTTATTGTGCCCTTTATCATTATAAAATGTCCATCTTTGGGAGAAGCTGGGATGGCTCAGTGAGTTAAGTGCACACTTTGCAGTCCCGGGGACCGAGGATCTAGTCCCGGCCCTGGTCCTTGCGGACCCATGTTCTGAACTGGGGTGTGCTTTACATGCGGGAGGCCCCCAGTTTAGTTCTCAACCCCTGGTTTGGCCCCTGGATTGAGGCGGCATGCCTCCCACTGTGGGAGGACCCTAGCATGGTTCCTCTGGGCATGGCCCCCTCCCACCTATGTAGAACAAAACCATGTTGAAAACTGATGACATAGAACTATGGAGACAGCTCTGGGCCCTCCCACTTCTCTCTGTCTCTCTCTGTCTTTCTCTGCTTTGTCAAAAATGATAATACCTTTAAAAAAATGTCCATCTTTGTCTACTATTTCCTTTTTTATCCTGAAGTCTGTTTCGTCAGATATAAGTAGGGCTACACCTGCTTTTCTCTGGGTGCCATTTACTTGGGGTACTGTTTCGCCCTTTCACTTTGAGTCTGTATTTGTCCTGTGGCTGAGTTGTGTCTCTTGGAGGCAGCATAAGGTTGGGGTTTTTAATCCAGTTTGCTACTCTGTGTCTTTCTATTGGTGAGGTTAGTCTGTTTATATTTGGGTAATGATTGATATATGAGGATCTCCTATAGCCTGTTTGTCTTTTGTTTTCTGATAGCTCTTTTTTTTATCAATTCCTTCTTTGCTTTTTTTCTTTGTGTGGGTTATTTTGGTTTGATGGTGTTTTATGATTTTTTCCTCTTTTTTTTTTTTTTTGTCTTATGTGTCTCAATTGTATGTTTTTCTTTTTGAGTGGTTACCATGATGTTATGTAAAAGAAAGTTTCATATATGCATCCTTTTTTTTAAGGATGCTTCTTGTTTCCATTCTCTTTGGAAGTTTAAACCTTTACTTTGTCCCCATTTATGTTTTTGTTTTCCCAGTTTATCCCTATTTATTTTTACTTTTTGTTTCAGGTTCAATATCCTCCTTCACTATTTCTTGAAATGCTGGCCTTGTGCTGGAGAATTCCCTCAGCGTCTGTATGTCTGAAAAGGCCTTATTCTTCCTTCATATCTAAAGGATAACTTTGCTGGGTAGATTATTCTTGGCTTGTGCTTTCTCTCTTTCAATATTTTGAATACTTGATCCCACTCCCTCTTGGCTGGTAGAGTTTCTTATGAGAAGTCTGATGACAGTTTGATGGGCTTTCCTTTATAGGTTATGATGTTCTTTTTCCTGGCTGCCTTGAGGATTCTTTGTCTTTGACCTTTGACATCCTCAGTATAATATGCCCTGGGGAAGGTCTGCTAGAATTCATTTAGCTAAGGGTCATGTTTCCTTCTAGGATTTGATGTTTTAGTTCTTTTCATGGGTTCAGGAAGTTCACATCTACTATTTGTTTGAGCAAATTCTCTGTGCCTATCCCATCATCTGAATCAAAGGCATGGCTGCTTCTGACTGGAATACCTATTATTTTTATGTTACTCTTTGTAATGGAGTCAGATAGTTTTTATAGAGCTGTTTCATTCCTTTTTTTAACTCTCAGGTTTTTCTCTTCATCCTTGTGTGACATTTTTGCATTCCTATCTTCAATTTCACTAATTCTTTTTCCATTTGGTTGACTCTGTTTCCTATGCTAGCTGTTTCATTTTTAATTAATTTATTATGTTGTTTAATCTCCAGAATTTCCTTTTTTAAATTTTTATTTATTTTATTGTTCTTTGCAGAGAAAGAGAGAGGCAGAGAGAAGGGGGTGGGCCCCGAGCAGTCTCCATAGTTTTATTTCTTCCGTTTTTGACATGGTATTGTTCTACACAGGTGGGCAGGGGCTGTGCAGGGCAGGAACTGTGCTGGGGGGCTTTCACATGGGAGGCATGCCCCCTTGAGCCAGGGGCTGAACCAGGGGGGAAAGAACCAAAATGGGGCCTCCCACATGGGAAGCACACCCCAGTTCAGCATATGGGTCCCCACAGGTCGGGGCGAGGATTCGATCCTCAGTCCCTAGGGCTGCAGAGCAAGTGCTTAACCTGCTGAGCCATCCTGGCTTCCCCTGGTTCTTTTTTATAGTTTCTGTTTCTTTATTAAAGTATTCCTTTTGCTCTCAGATTTCTTTTCTGAGAACATTTAGCTGCTTTTCTGTGTTTAGCTGCCTTTCTTTGATCTCTGTGCGTGTTTTCAGGACTGCAATATTAAATTCTGTGTCAGTTAGCTCATATATTTCCATATTTCTAAGTTCCTTTTCTGGAGATTTTTCATTTTCTTTCTGAGCAGCTTTGTTCCCTAGGGTACTCATTCCTGTTGTTGTGTTCTTCTTCCTGGGCATAAGGAGTTTTCCCCTGGTAGATGTGAAGAGATCTTTTTTTCACTTTCTAGCTGGTATTGCTGCAGTGTCTTACAATATTTTTTCTTGGTTATTCTCACACTGGAAGACTTCCTAGAAGGTGGGTTTCTGTTCTTTGACTCAGTCACCTTGGTCTCTGTGTGCTTCCCCTTTGGGAGGGTATGGAGGGTGATGGTATCCTTTGCCTCTGAGATCCTGCTGCAGTCAGAAGCTGCCATGCCTTTGATTCACTGTTTTTCTGGATCCCTTTGCCAGCATCAATTGGAAGGGTGGGGCAGGTTTGCTGGAAAAGGTGCAGGTCTCTTTCCAGCTCAGGGCAATGGAGGCTGACTGCATGCAGTCACTGGGCGGGGCTGTGATGAGCGAGCCTTGGGAGACAGTAAGGGGAAGCAGCCAAATATGTCCAAAGCCACGCAGCACTCCGGATGGGGCCCTACCTCATCCAGGGTCACTCCATGCTTCAGCTGCTTGTGTCTAGCATCTGGCGCTCTGGTCACTGGTCCTGTACTCCAACTTCCTGCTCCTTGCTCCAGCCACCAGGCACTGTGCTCTGGCCTAGGCACCGGGCCCTATGCAGTGGCCTCTGGCCCTGTGCTCCAGCTGCCTACCCCATGTTCTGGCAGCTGTGCCCATGCTCCCTCCACCCACATTGATCTCCAGCTGCTTGTGTCATGCTTCTGCCTCCTACACCACACTATGACTGCTCTCCTCACACTCCTTCCTGCTCACTCCATGCTACAGCTGTCCACACCGTTCTCCTTCCATCTGCCCTTCACTCTGGCTGCCCGTGCCTTTACTCTCATCTGTTCTTGGCCTCCAACCTGCCCAGGGTTGTGTTGTGCCTTGGCTTGCACTTACAGGCTTCCACCTCAGTCTCCAATGCCAGTCTCTGGGTCGCACTCTGTTCATGTCCCACCGCTGCTCTGATCTTTTTTTTCTCTCTTGCCTCCCTTTCTCTGGCCTTTAGGTATTTTCTTGCTATGTATGAGAGGATCTTTTAGCTGAGGCTGTGTGTTGCTTAGGGATTCCTGGTTGGATTTAGTTGTTCAATTTGTTGTTCTCTCCAGGAAATGTTTCAAGAGATTCCTCTAGTGCTGCCATCTTTATGATGTCTCCTTTGTTAGAACTTTTAACTGTATTCCACATGTCTCTTAGGTTTGATCTGCTCTTTTTTTTCTCCCTCTCTGTGCTTTGGTATGGTTATTTTTCTATTGACCTATCTTTGAGTTCCCTAATCCTGTATTCTGCTATGACCATGGCTCTATTTAACCCATTCAATGGAATCCTACTCTCAGATAATGTGCTTTTTCAGTTCTAGAATGTTCATTTCACTCTCTTATAGATTCTGGTTCCTGGTTCAGATTTTCCATGTTTTCATCTACTGTGTCCAACTTGTCCTGCATTTTCTCTAACATTTCAGTCATGCTTATTTTAAAGTTCTGGTCTGGTAACTCTTAACATCTGGATCATGTATAGGACTGCTTATTGTTATATTTTCCTGCTTCTTCTCAAGTCTAGTAATTTATTTTTATTAAATGCTAGACAATATATACAAAAAAATAATAGAGGATCCAGGTGATTTTATCTTCCATCAGATATAGGGTCCCTCCTTTATTCTGTTATATGTGTAGTCTGATGACCTAATCATTTCAAGCCACTCAGATTTTGAACTATGTTGGAACTGTCTTGTAGTTTTAGTAAGACTTGGTTTAGTACTCATATGTTCCAATTACTCAGGCATATCTCTTCCTGATTTTTATTGTGAGTTAGTGGATTTCTTCCTCTTCAGCCCTGAAAGCCTATGAGAGATTCATTTCTGGCACTTGGAGGTTTCAAATTTAGCTCTTTAGTCTCATGCTCTTCATAGCTTCAAAATTTTACAGATGTCTTGAGGGGATGACTTTTCTGTGTGTTTGAGGCAGTTCTCCTTCTTGCAATGTTTTATCTCCTAAGCATTATGAAATTTATGGAGATTTTATTCCATTCTTTGGCCTAGCTACCTAGTCTTCTGCACAGCCCCAGGGTTCAGTAAATGCCCCTAAAAGAAATCTGGATTCATGTTGCATAATTATAATAATTTGTCTTTTAGAATTTTCATAACTTATACAGCTTTTTCCAGATTGTGTGTTGGATCAGAATTATTTTTTTTGCCCTGACCTACTGCATCCTATGGGGAAGGAGAAGTTAGGTGATAATACCTTAAGGCTCACAAATCCGTGGTTATTAACTTTGCTGCATTTTGGAATCACTTGGAAAACATTAGATTTTGTTTGATGCACCAGCCAATACCTCAGATCAGTGAAATCAGAATTCTGATTGGGGTTCCAGATGATTCCAGTGTATAACAAGGTTGAGAACCATAGCCATAGAATACAACAATAGGATCGATAAACTCTGACTTGCCCCAGCCCTTATTGTTGTCTTTTTCTCCTTTAGACATTTGTTACTTGTATGTGTAAGATGTGTCTGTCTCTGTCTCTTTGCCTCCCATGTCCCCATTCCCTCTTTCCTATTTTGTAATTCTCCCATTAAGCAGTTTTAGATAGGCTAGCCTTTTTATGTACCTCCCCAACTATTACACTTCCCTCTATTTGCTCTTCTTTTTTCTCTTCTCTCTCCATTCTCCCCTTCTTAGCTTATCCCATTCCTTTAACCATTATTAATGTAGAACTTGGTCATATATTTTAAAACTTGGTGTATTAGACTCTAATGTATCTATTCTTCATTTAAATTTAAAAAGCCGGGAGTGGGCCATTTTATAGTTTCTTTTTCAGGAGTCAACAACCAAGTGCAGATTAGTGCTCTCATTGGCTCTCTAAGGAATGAAAGTGTTCTGTCCTTAGCTAAGGCCCTCCCAGTCTGTCTTAGGCTGTAAAGAGCACTTGCTCCATTGGCTGAATTTGTGCATAATGAGGTGGCTCTCAGTCCCTTTTATCTGGGATTCTGATCAGCTGAAGGTCAGTATCCATATGAGGAATTGGGAATCACTTATACTGGTAACCTGAATATAATAGTGAGGAATCCAGTGTATGTACTATCTGTATATACTTTCATACCTTTCTCACTTGAGTGCTTTGCAACTCTCTCCTTCATTTATTGCTCCTTGCTGAGAAGTCAGTGAGGAGATTGTTGCTTACATGTTGGTTCTGTTATGTCTTGGCTTGTGTTAGCAATGCCCATGTTAGGTGTTTTCTCACCTTGTAGAGAGTGCTCTTCAGAGCCTACCTGCCCTGCTCAATGAAGAATCATAAGCAAAGACTTTAGGCTAAAGAAGACTTTGGAGAGCATTCAAGCCGATCCCCTTCTGGAGTAGCAGTCATTTTTAAGGTCTCTCTGGCATGTGCTCTTCACATACATCTCATGATGAGAGTCCACACTCTCCTAAAATCAAGAAAGTCTTTCCTCACACTGAATTAAGATATGCTGTAAGAACCTTAGGGTCACACACTGGGGGCCAGAACCAAATTTTCAGATTCCCAATCAAGTGCTTCTTCTGCCACATTGTGATGTCTTGAGGTCCAAGTATAGACCCCAAGTCTCTGAAAGGAGGTGCTTCACTGAGCTGATCAGTGCCTCAGATGAGCAGGGAAGATTGCTGAGATTGGCTAGATGGCCAGAAGGGCAGCTAATGGATAGAAAAAGAATGCTGTAATCTGGCATAAAAAAAAAAAAAAAAAATCTCAGTTTGGGTTCTGGTTGAAGCTACTATAGTCTCCCCTTACCTGAGGTTTTCCTTTCTATGTTTTCAGTTATCTACTATGAACTGTCGTCAAAAAATATGAGAGGGAAAATTTCATATATAACAATTCCTAAGTTTTCAGTTATGTGCTCTTCAATTGTGTGCTGTTCTGAAATCTTATGCCATCCCACTCTTTCCCACTGGGATGTGAATTATCCCTTTGTCCAGTGTATCCATGCTAGTTAGTCATGCTTAGTACCTGTCTTGGTTGTCAGATTGACTGTCATGGTATGACAGAGCTTGTGTTTAGCTAACCTTTATTTTACTTAATAATGTCAAGGGTAGTGATGCTGGTAATTTGGATATGCCAAAGAGAAGCCATAAATTGTATAGGCATGCCTTGGAGGCATTGTGGGTTCCAGACTGCCACAAGAAAGTGAGTATTGCAATAGAACCGTTATAATCTTTTTGCTTATGGAAAGCCTTGCCTTCATTTATTAAAAAAAAAAAAAAAAGAAAAAAGAAAGGAAGAAAGAAAGAAAACTACAACATCTGTGAAGTGCAATAAAACAAGGTATGCCTGTACAGGGGGGAAAAATCATAGAATATGAGGTCTGACAATTAAGTTCATGAATTCATCCTAGAAAAAGTGCTACATACCTCATTGCTGAATATCACTACAGTCACCTTTGAAGTACTCTCCTTGGGAAGCTATGCACCCATTCCAGTGCCTAGTCCACCCTTCAAAGCAATTTTGGAACTCTTTCTGGAATGGCCATCAGAGCTGTCTTATATTGCCCTTGATGTCCTGAATGTCATCAAAATGTCTTCCTTTCAATAGTTCCTTTATCTTCGGGTAAAAAAATAAGTCATTGGGGGCCAGGTCAGGTGAGTAGGAAAGATATTCCAATATAGTTATTTGTTTACTGGCTAAAAATTCACAGTGTCGTGTGAGCTGGTGCATTGTCAAGATGCAAGAGCCATGAGTTGTTGGCAAAAAGTTTAGGTCGTTTTTGTCTAACTTTTTTCACACAGCCTTTTCATCACTTCCAAATAGTCAACTTGGTAAACTGTTTGTTCAGTTGGTACAAATTCATAATGAACAAGCCCTCTAATATCAAAAATGGTTAGCAACATCATTTTGATGCTTGATTTGGACTAACAGAACTTTTTTGGTTGTGGAGAATTGGCTGACTTCCATTGTGCACTTTGACTCTTTGTTTCAGGGTTGTATTGGTATACACATGTTTCATCTCCAGTGATAACATGGCCCAAAACATTGTCATGCCTCTCCCAAAGGTCTTGGCAAACTTTAACTCTCCTTTGCTTTTGTTCATGGGTGAGCTCTTTCGGTACCATTTTTGTACATACCTTTCTCATGCCAAATTTTCAGTGAATATTTCCATGTTTGTATATCGATGTTTACTTGGTCTACTCTGCTTTTCACAGTCAGCCGATGATTTTGATACACAATTCGACAAATTTTTTGCAGTGTTTTCATTAGTTCTGCTTTTCACTGGCTTCCCTGTCTTCTCTTCATCAGTGACACTTTCTCTCCCCTCAGAAAAACATGTAATCCATTTGTATACAGCTGTTTTCTTCATAGCATTATCTCCTGATTTCACTTCCACTCTTGCTAAGTTTACCAGGAAATTTAATGTTTGTTCATTGCTCTAATTCAAACTCTGACATTTTCGAAACAGCACACAAAAACATGCAACAACAATGAGCACCACTCAGCAAGACACTGCCACATGTCGACATAAACACAGCTGTGAGACACTGATATATGAAGGTGATGAAACCTTACCAAGTTGTGTGTACAGTGCTGCCAAGTAAGCATCAGTGGCAAGTTTTCCAACTTAATTGTCAGACTTCTTATATAGGGTTTCGTACTATCCATGGTTTAGTACTATCCAATGAGGGCCTGGGAACTTATCTCCCATGGATAAGGGGGACTGTTGTACTTTTTGTGTGACCTTGAGTAGGTTCTTTTCTTCTCTGAGCTTGCTTCCTTATATATATATATATATACACAGGAACTAATACTTGCCCTTTTGCCGTCTTGGGAGAGTTGTAAAGCTCACATAAGATAGCAGATAAGAACTATGAATTCTGAGGAATTATGCAGAGGCACTGCAGAGGGTGATGAGAGTAGTAGAGGGTGATGGGAGCAGTAAATGGACTCATCCTCTTGGCTGCACAGGTTCGGGAGGCCTTGAGGAAAGCAGAGAAGGAGCTGGAATCACACAGCTCATGGTATGCTCCAGAGGCCCTTCAGAAGTGGCTGCAGCTGACACATGAGGTAGAGGTGCAGTACTACAACATCAAGAAGCAAAATGCCGAGAAGCAGCTGCTGGTGGCCAAAGAGGGGGTGAGACATGCCCTCCTGTTGCCCTCTTCTTGCCTCTCTCCCTCTCACTTGCCCATCTTCCTCTTTTCTGCCTTTCCCTAGCTCTCCTATTAGACAAAAAGACACCCTGTTCCTAGGTTTCTTTTCCTAATCTATTGCTCCTGATAATGTCCTCCAAGCTTCTGGAGCAGGGAATGTGGGTGTGGGGGTACTTACACCTGTCTTCTGGGAAAGATGCAGCAAGCAGAGGCAGGTAGAGGGAAGGCTCTGCCAACCCCAGATGGTCATGTGGGCATAATCCTCCTGGGGCTAGGAAACTGTGAGGGGATCCTTTGCTTCTCTTGTTTTCTCTATTTTCTTCCCTACTCTTTTCCCTCCCCTTGCCCTTCTTTTCCCTTTCTTATCTTCTGTTCCTTTCTCTTGTGCAGCCTAAGCTGTACTAGAAGGATGGGGATCCAGTCATAGAAAGGCATTTATCAGTTTTATGAACTCTAATCCCTGCTCTTTTTAAGTTGAGGGCCTCATCTTTACAGGCTGAGAAGATAAAAAAGAAGAGGAATACACTCTTTGGTACCTTCCATGTGGCCCACAGTTCTTCCCTGGATGACGTGGATCACAAAATTTTAACGGCTAAGTAAGTAGCACCTGCTGCCCAGCTGTGGCAAAATCCATTCCATCCTTAGAGTTTGAGGGTGTACAGGGCCTCCAAACCCAATTTTACTTCTGCTCTGGTCTCCTGGCCCAGCCCTTATTCAGCTCCCACTTTGCCCTTAAGTTTATGATTTAATTGGGTTTCTTATTTATACATATCCCCTCATATTGTTCCTCTAAGAGGCCTCCTTCGTGTTGGGGCTGACACCCAGCCCATGTCTGCAATTCTCTCATCTGTCTTCAGGCAAGCTCTGAGTGAGGTGACAGCAGCACTGCGGGAGCGCCTGCACCGCTGGCAGCAGATTGAGATCCTCTGTGGCTTCCAAATTGTCAATAACCCTGGCATCCACTCACTGGTGGCTGCTCTCAACATAGATCCCAGCTGGATGGGCAGTACGCGCCCCAACCCTGCCCACTTCATCATGACTGACGACGTGGATGACATGGATGAGGAGATTGTGTCACCTTTGTCCATGCAGTGTAGGTGACCTCTTTGTTGGGGATGAGGGAAGGAACCTTTGATGCATAGGTTGGGAAGTCATTGGCCACTGTCATGTTTAAACAACATATGGGGCAGATACCAAGGAAGATAGTTCAACTCATGTCCTTGGTTAATAAAGCACAGTTTGCATCAGGATATTTTTTTTATAGTTGTCCTTTCAGTGGTTTTCCTTACTATATACTCTGTCTGCCTTCTGGGTCTATTGCGTTAAGTGTGTTTCTCTTCACTCTGTGTTTTTAAAATTTCTTCATTTACCCTGCACCCTGCCCTCATCTACCTTTATAAAAGTAATCTCCTTAGTGGTTAATAATGTAAAAAAAAAATGGCATTTAATGTGATTCATTTGATGCATGTAATTGCTTTTATTTGTTTTCATTTTATATTCTTTATTCTTAATTGCTAAAGTAGATGAATGGAATGATGTCTCTTTCTCTCTGGCTTTTTGTGAGAGACCGCAGGAAGCAACAGTCCCTTAAAGTGATATAGCCCTAAATCCTCCAAGCCAGAAAGATGTTCTTATTCAGGAGGAATCTACTGCACAAGCGTGTTTGGTTTTCCACCTGAACTCTTGAACTTCCCCACCCTCTCTCCTGGGTCTTACCTTTCCCCCTTTTCCCTTGTGAGTGTTAAGAGCCGAGTATGATGTGAGGTGGACTTGTACATCTGTAAACTGTCTAATTGTTACCAACCAATGTAACCTCATCAAATTTAACAATAAATTAAAAAAAACAAAACAAAAACAAACAAACAAACAAACAAAAAAAGAGCTGAGTAGAGCAGAATCAAGAGACAACACTGAGAGTTCTTCTGTGAACGAAGGGACTTATCCCCTTCCTGTCCCGGTAAGGTTTTCTCTGAATCAGAGGCTATTTTAGGTAAACAGACTAGATCTTTATGAAAAAGCTGTTGTGCTGGGCCTGTATTCCATGGGTGCAGAGGGATGGCTAAAAGTTGAGGCTGGGTTAGGGGCTCACTTTCAAAAAGCCAGATTCTTTTATCAGGCTAGATTCCAGCTGTAGACAAGATTTATTTGTAAATTTCTTCAGTGATACTTTACCTCTGGCCAATCCCCTTTGTCTCCATGGTCTGTTATTCTGTCAGGGATTTTATTCAAAGGCCCAACAAGGTTAGGATCACTGGCAAGCAGAGCTTAATCCTGACATAGTGATCTAAAAGCTCCTATGTTCTCTGGATTGGGAGAGACCTTCATTAACTCTGAGCTACCCACCCCTTGCCCCATGATTAGGGTGACCAGACGTCCCGCTTTTGGTGGGACAGTCCCAATTGTTAACAATTTGTCCCGCGTCCCGCAGCATTTTAAAAAAGTCCTGATTTTTGGAAAGAATGCACGACAAGCTAGGGAACGGCGGGAGATAGACCAAATTTTTAATCAAGAACCCCCCCCCCCCCGGTCAATGGTGTCCCGCTTTACCAATGTTAAAATCTGGTCACCTTACCCATGATCCTTCCCTTATTGCATTAGTGAGCAGGCTGAAGCCCTCTGTAAATCAGATTCTCTTCTCCTTTTGGCCTGGCTGTTGGACCCTAGATGCTGCCTGGCTGATGGGGCGTAGGTTCAGTGACCACTCGCTCTGCTCAGCATCTGCCGGCTTGGATGATCAGTCCCTCTGGAAATACCCGGGTTTGAGGAGCCCCTTTGGGGCTTTTGTTTTTCTGACTTTTGGGACTAAACCAACACTCCTCCCCACGGGCCCCTTCTGCCTTCCTCACTCCCCTGCCTGTTCCCTTAGCACAACCCTTACTAACTGCAGGGAGGGGTTTGGGGGTGAGAGGAATCAGCCTGCTCAGCTGAGGGCTGGAGAGTGAACACCCATGGTGATGGAAGGCTCAGGCTTCTCCTTTCAGCCCAGCTAGACAGATGTCCTGGTAGCCCTTCTTCTAGCTGGGCTGGTATGGGAAGAGGGAAGGAAAGATCCTCCACCTCTTTCCTCTTTTCCATGTTTATCCCTTTTCCTCTCTATTTCCCTCTTTTTTCCCTTCTTTCCCCCTCCCTGTTCCATGCTTCCTCTTCCTCTTCCTCTTGCATCCTGCTTAAATGCCTTGAGAGCCACCAGCCATAGAAGCCCTGCCTCCCCAGCTCTCCATCACCATGGAACTGTGCTCTCTCCCTGGTAGACCTTCCAGGGACTCTGCCACCCTTGTAACCTGGCCCTTTCTCCCATTTTTAGGGAGAAGGCAGGGAGGCTCATATATCAGGGTAGGGGAGGAAAAACAAAGGTGTAAATTATGTTTTCATCTGGTACTTGGAGTGAGCTCAAGGGGAATGCTCTAGCATGTTCCTCAGTTACCTGGTGCCCACGTAGCTCGTAACTGGGTATGGTGACCATCATCTTCCAAGAGCATGATTACAGCGTTGGTCCAAAAGCTGGTTTTTAGATGTTTACGTGCTTATTAGAGGAAATTTGGGAAGTAAGTAGAGTAAATATGAGCATAAAAAGATATTCATAGTCCCACCATATTTGAGCACCTTTTCTTTCAGTCTTTTATCTGTGAAATTTTTAAATAATCTTTTATGGGACCAAGATAATGATACCCATTCTCATTTAGTGAATCCTATGAACTATGTCAGGTGCTTTAAATAATTTATCTTGAAACCTCACAACAACCTTGTAGGGTTTTATAAATTAGGCATTAAATTGGAAAAGTAAGTTTCTGAAGATCACAGCTATAAGTGGAACTCTAGTCTTTTGTATTCCCTAGCTCAAGGTATTTCTTTTACATTTTTGTATCCTTTTTTTTTTCTTTGAATATTTTAATTGGCATTATTCTGTGTTCTTAAAATCTTTTCTTTTTTATAGTTTGTTTGTTTGTTTTTGGACAGACAGACAGACAGAGAGAGACAGAGGAAAGGGGGAGGGCCCAGAGCAGTCTCCATAGTTGACAGCATTAGTTTTCCATATAGTTTCACTCCACAGGTGGGCACAGGGCTGCGCAGGGCAGGACCTGGGCCCGTAGTCTTCCGCATAGGCCCCAGCAAGAACTGAACTGGGAGCACATCCCAGTTCAGCATATGGGTCTGCACGGGCTGGGCCCAGGATCCAATCCTTGGGCTCCGGGGCTACAAAGCAAGCGCTTAACCCACTGAGCCAACCAAGCTTCCCCAAATCTTTTCATAAATAGCATTTTTAATAGCTGTATAGTCTTCCAGCAACTGGATATATTATCATTTTCCCATTATTCCACCTTTATGTTTGCTCTCATGCAATTATTAATGATGATGCACTGAGCACATTTGTGAATAAATCCCTGAGGTGGGCTTTCTAAAATGGCTGCTTCTTAGTGCTCTCCTGAACCTTGCCCCCAAACCCCTATCTTACCGTGTCCTGCTTATGTCCTCTCACTAATTGCCTTGCCATCTCCCTTTATAGTAATGTTGGCCTTAGGTCTCATTCCATTGAAATTGCCACTAAAACTGACCTGGGCACTTCATCTTCAATATTCCCTTCCTTTTAAGACCCTTGGTGGGAGGTTTTTGGGAGGAGGTGTCCCATTCTTCAGGTTGGGTACCAAAGGCCCAGAGTGGTCTCCTGCCAGCATTTTTCTATGGGCAAACTTACTTGCCTGCCAGCCCAATTTAGGCTGGCCCTTCCTCACACTATCTTTACTCTCCTTACAGCCCCCAGTCTGCAGAGCAGTGTCCGGCAGCGCCTGACGGAGCCACAGCATAGCCTGGGATCTCAGAGGTTGGTAGAGGGCGAGGCTGGCCACTTCTTGACAAGCCGGGTATCTCTGCGGCGAATGCGCAGCCTTTCATCTGGACAGTCTTTCAGTTCTGAAGGCCACGGGACCAGCTCTCCATCTGCCTCTGCTTCTTCTTCCTGCTCCTCTACCACCACCACCGCCACCACTACCACCACCACCACCTCCATCACCACCGTCCATGTCCACCCTGTTTATTACCACCACAGCACTTCCTATTTTCTCCAGATGGAGCCCTACCCTGACCCACCCCCTTCTGACAGCACCGCTGTGATGCCTGGGCATTCAGAGAGCTTGGGGTATCAGCTGTCTCTCTTTCTTTCTTCCTTTCCTTCCCTTTCACTGCCTTTACCTTGGCCTCTGCCTGCTGGCTGCTGCTTGGTCAGCTGTGGGGGTGTGTGCAGTGGAGTATATTCTCCTTGTCTCATCCTTTCCCAGCCCAGGGACTCCCTCTTAAGGTCAACCTAACCCCCTACACCTTTCTTCCCTTCTCTGTTTGGGGTTTGCTGGCTCTCAAAATGAGTTAACAATCCCCCTTCCTCATGGTCTCATAGCACTTTTGCCTAAACTATGCACTTTCACATGTGTTATTTCAGTGGAGTCCTCACTTCCTTTACTTCTTCAACAAATATTGATACTTACTCTGTGCCAGGCTCTGCTGGGCATGGGGATTTATAGATGATAAGATACAAACCTGGTAGTCATTAAGAATTATTGACTGATCTGAGAAAGGAACATAAATAATTATGGGATAATTTGCTAAGTGCTATGGGGGTGTTGAGGAAGGTGTGACTAACAGTGTGCACTTGGGTGGAACACTTCACAAAAGAGATGACCTCTGTGCTAACATCCTGTGGGCCAGAAAAGGAGATTGTATTATAGGCTGAGGAAATATTATGGGCAGAGGCATAGAGATTCAAGAGAATCTGATATATTTATACTTAGGACATTGGATATGTGTTGGTGTAAAGGGGTAGCAGATGAGACCAGAATGATGAAGGGCTCTGGATTACTAGGGGCTTTGGCCAGTACCCTTTAGGAGATGGAAAACTGCAAAAGAATTTCTACAAGGAAGTGAATTTGTCAGATTTGCATGTTGTTTTATTTTTTTAAGTTTTATTTTATTGTTTGAGAGAAGGTAAGAGAATGAGAGTGAAGTGGGGAGGGCCCAGAGCACTCTCCATAGTTGTATATCATTAGTTGTGACATGGTTTCATTCCACACAAGTAGATGTGAGACCACGTGGGGCAGGAACCGAACCAGGAGCTTTCTGCATGGGAGGCAAGAATCTTCACTGCTGAGCCATCCCGGAGGTTACTAGTTTGCATGGGCTGGGGTTGGGAATTGATCCCTGGACCTTGCAACTGTGAGGCAAGAGCTCAACCATTGAGCTCTCCCAGTATCCCCCAGATTTGCATTTTAGAAATAACATGTTGTGGTCTGTATAAAGGAAAGAATGGGGAGACAACAGGAATTTGGAAGTCGTTGCGGTAGACCACTAGGGGAGGTAACAAGGTCTTGGGATGGAAAGGAAAGGATTAATTTGGTAACTAGCTATAAGGGGTAAAGGAAAGTGAGAAGTCTAGGGTGACACCAGGGGTTTCTAGCTTGGGTGACTGAATAGCTATAGTGCCTGTCATGGACTTAGAAAGCAGAAGAGAGGAAACAGGTTTAGGAGTTTTGGATAAAAAGGTTTTTAGGAGAGACAGGCATTAAAATACTCACTTTCTGAGTAGAGAGTTAAGGCTCTGAAAGGTTAATTAGCTTTCCCCAGGATCTACAGCTAATTAGGAGAAGAACATAGATTAGAACTTGGTTTTCCATTCCAGGACACTGTTGGATATTTTTGTCCTTCCACAAGGTCTCAGTAAGTGAACCTGTGTAAGAACTGGTGAAAGGGGAAGCCACGATGGCTCAGTGTTGTGCTGGCTTTGTAGCCCCTGGGGTCCAACGATCAAATCCCAGTCCCATACCGTGTAGACCCATATGCTGAACTGGGGTGTGCTTCCCATGTGGGAGGCCCCAGTTTGGTTCTTGCTCTGGCAACCTTCCCCTGTGGGAGGCCCCTAGTTTGACCCCCAGCTTGTGGGGGAGTGCCTTCCATGAGGGTTCCCGCCCTGTGCAGCCCCCTGCCCACCTGTGGAATGAAACCATGTTGAAAAAAACTGATGACATACAACTATGGAGACTGCTCTGGGCCCTCCCCCTTCTCACTGTCTCTGTCAAAAACAATAAATAAATCTTTAAAGAAGTGGTGAAAGGCTTTCTCCCACAGCTTGGTCTGACAACTATAGGGACTTTTCCTGCTGATACCTCAAGATGATAGGCTAGGGTCAGAGATAGTAGCCTTGACCTTGCCTGGAACAAGGTAATGGCCCTTCAGAAGAACCTCTGGAAGAACCTCTCATCGCTGAAGTTCTGACCACAACCTAGTCAGTCCTAGCCTCTGGGCTGCAGCTTGCTTGCCCTGTTGCTTTCTTTTGGTCCTGCCTCACTCTGGATACCGATTTCTCTAGCTCTGCCCCTTGAACCTCTGGATAGTTATCCTCGAGGACATTTCTTTTTCTTTCACAGAGTAACTGCCTTGTATCACCCAGGAGAGTTGCTCATCTTCATTCTCATCCTCATTTTCATCCAAAAGCCTAGGCAGGGAGACGGCTTCTCCCAGTACAGATGGTGAGGACTGAGTTGGTTTGGGCTCACTAGAAGATCCTGTGAATCTCATACTCCAAGGCCTAATGAGGCCAGTTGGGAGGGAGGATAAGGATGTACCTGCATCCACCTGGCCTGTTCACTACTTAATTTTCTTTTGCATCATGCACCAGAGGATCATCTCTAAAGGCAAACAGGCTCTCTAGTAAGGTTAGTAGCTTGGGGTGGGAGCCCAAGGCAGCCCAGCCTTTGGGGAGGGACACCCCTGGCCTGGAATTGTCTCAAAGATTCAGGGAGGGAAGGTGAGCTTGCCTCAGTGGGTCTTTTCCCTTCTGCATCAATCCAGGCTTCCTCCCAGGTTATTTTTTTGCTTTGGGAGTCATAGCTTTTAATTGATAAGGAAGGCACAGAAGGATAGGAAACACAACCAAATGGGATTGTGGGCCTGGAGGAGTGAGTCTGGAGGTCCCCAACCCTTTGACCTCTCTTCCTTAACATTAGAAAGGTAGACTCCTAGGATCTTCACCACCTCAGTCTAGAGGGCCCCCTTTCCCAGTATACAGCCACTCTTCACTTAATGACCTACCTGTCTAATGACCACTCAGAGTTAGGACCAGGTTTCCAGTGCAGGGAGTCCCCTTTCTCAGTCTTTGTATCATTCCCACAGTCAGTATTCTCTACACAGAGTATTTGCAGTCACACAAGACTACGTATTTCATTTTATAAGTGTGGTGTTGCATGATATCTATTGAAAAATCCATACCCTATGAATCCACAACACACTATAAGACATCTGGCTTTAAGCTCCTCTCTTATAGACCAGTTCGTTTAACAACCTAGCCATAGGAATAGAACTTGGTTGTTAAGTGAGAAGTGCCTGTACTTGTTCCTCAGAACTTCCTTGGCACTGTGCTTGGTGGTTCTTTTGTGTATGGAAAAGGCAGGAATAGTAAGAATCATCCTGGGGCTTAGAGAAGGAAGGGCGCATTTAGACAGAAGCAAAGGACAATATTAGATATTATGAAACCAAATATGGGACCAAATATTGGTAAACACTATAGAGTATGTGGCTGACACAGAATTTGTAGAATGGGAGTTGGAGATGGAATTATTCTCTGCTATCTGTTTCCAGGAAGGTACTGGCCCATTGGTAGTATTTCCTACTAAGAATTAAACCTATAATAGCTATAAGCCAACCTCCCCTTTTTGCCTGTTTTAGGGGCCTGGTTCTCTCCCTAATATTTTACCCACAGCCCTCCTTCTTTCCAGGTCCTGTGGTGCTCTCTTCTCCCACTCCCTTTGCTTCCTGACTTGGGTGTTTAAACACTTCCCTTAGCCCTCTCCTCTGCCTCTACTGTGGGTTCTTAGGCCTCTGGGAAAGTAGAAGGAAGGTTAAGGATGGGCAGGGAACTCTCATATCTACCCTTTTGTCTGTAGTGGCATTGGATTGGTTCATGGCCTTCTTAGGATTAGCCATTCCCTAAAAGGGTTTTGACATTCTGGACTAGCCTCTGTGTGTGCATGTCCAGTGTGTAGTGCCATAACTCAGCCTTGCAAAGAAGCCTTTTGTGCCTGTCCCACATATGGGTCTTCCAGTCTGACCGGCCTTATCATCTGCATTTCCACAATATTTTCTACATTTCCAAGTGCTTTGCCAATATATTTGGTCTCCAAACAATCTTGCAAGATAATTGAATTGGTATTATCATCATTTGGCCTAAAATTGAGGACCAGCAAGGTTAGATGACTTGTCCAAGCCTTGGGCAGAGATGGAAGTTGAATCAGACCTTTTGACTTCTAGTGCAGCTCTTCTGAACCACTGTTCCTTAAAGGCCAATGTCCTGTCTTTCTGCACCTCCTTCCATTCTGTCAGCAGAGCTCTGAAAAAAAAACAACCCACCCTTCCTGCTGCCAACTGGCTTTGATTTTAACTTGGACACACTTCTCTGTGACTTCCTTTGAATCCTGTGAGATGGTTGGAAGAGGCAGCATTGTGGCCTTTTGGAGTGGGTGAGGGATTGTTTGCAAGGCTGTTCTAATCATCTCCTCCCTAGCCTGCATCAGGCCCACTGACTGCATGTGTCCTGTTTCTTGGGGCCTGGCGCAGACTGGATGTGTCCAAGGGTGTGACAGGAGGAAGTTGGGAAGGCATGGAAAATGATGACTCAGAGCAAGATGTGGGTTCTGTGTTAGCTTAGGGTTTAGTTCTAAGAAATGTAGCCAGCTATGGGAAGGCAGAGAAGTTATTGAGGAGGATGCCTATGGGATTGAAGCCTATTGTTGCCCTAATTTAGGGCCTAGCCATTTCTCAGGGGTGGGCCCAGGCATTAGAAAGCCCTTTGGGTGACATGATGGTATAATGACATATGTTTTTGCTTCTTGTTGTCTGTCTCTTCTATCCCCATCACCTTTACCTTTTTTTCTCCCCCTGGTCCTTCTTATTTCTACCTGCTTCTCCTTTTGCTTTTCTTTCTCCCCAATTTTATTCTCTTTTCCCTGTCTCTTCTCCAATCTATCCCCATTCCTTTTTTCTGCCTCCTCTCTTATCCTGTACTTATGGCCCACTCATCTTCCTTGTGTTTCTCATTCTGTCTTCCCCACATACCTGTTCATCTCATTTTTACCTCTCATGCCTTCTCTCCATCCCCATTTTCCTACCTTGTCCTGTCTTCTCATGTTGTCCTTCTTTTCTCTTTAACTTTCCCCCTGTCCACCTGTTCTGTGTGTCCCTTTCTTCCTTTCTGCCCTGTCTTGCAGGGATTTGACGCATTCCGATTCGGAGTCCTCCCTCCACATGAGTGACCGCCAGCGTATGGCTCCCAAGCCTCCTCAGATGGTCCGTGCTGCGGATGAAGCTGTCAACGCCATGACTTCCAACAGTAGCCAGCGGCTGATTGAGGGGGTCCACCCAGGGTCTCTGGTGGAGAAGCTGCCTGACAGCCCTGGCCTGGCCAAGAAGACCCTACTGGCGCTGAACCATGGGCTAGACAAGGCCCATAGCCTGATGGAGCTGAGCCCCTCAGCCCCACCTGGTGGCTCTCCACCTTTGGATTCTTCCCGTTCTTACAGCCCTAGTTCCCCAGACCCCGACACGCCATCTCCAGTTGGGGACAGCCGAGCCTTGCAGGCCAGTCGAAATACACGCATTCCCCACCTGGCTGGTAAGAAGGCCGTGGCTGAGGAGGATAATGGCTCCATTGGTGAGGAGACAGACTCCAGCCCAGGCCGGAAGAAGTTTCCTCTCAAAATCTTTAAGAAGCCTCTTAAGAAGTAGGCAGGATGAGGGTGGCAGTGGTGGGACAGCTTGTCCTTCCCTGGTCTTTTGCCTCCCCTTCCCTGCCTTCCAAGATCCCTGGCCCCTAGAATGGGGCCTGGGAGGGGTTGGCCCAGGGGCCTGGGCACTGTACATACCTGCCCCCCACCCACCCTTAGGTCCTTCAACATTATTTATTAACTGACCACCATGGCTTGCCTGCCCTGCCTCCCTCCCAACCATGGGCTGCTGCCACTCTCTTTTCACTTCAGTGCATGTCTTAGTTGCTATCCCTTCAGCTACCAGCTCCATCTCTGGGGTACAGCTTCTGTCTCTGCTGTCCTGGTTTTGAGGCTTGGTTTTTTTGTTTTTCTGCCTCCTGCTTTCAGGCTCCTCCCTCCCACAACTCCCCACTTCTCCTAGCAGCTAGGAGAGAAAATAGGAGGAGTAACTTCTGATACCTGTGCCTCAGATCTGTTGTACCCCACCTATGATAATTCTTTTTGCTCCAAACTGGGTCCTAGGGCCTAATATTGGATGTTTATACTTTGTGAATGTGTGGGTCACAGGGAATCTAAGCCTGGAGCTCACTTATGCCTCCAGGGGTCCATGGGGGAGTGAAACTAGTTCCCAGAGAACAGGCCACTAGAGTTTTAAAGAGAGGCCAGGCTAGGCTGATAGATCGACGAAGACTTTTCTTAGTTGGATGAGTCAATGCCAGAGTTGTGGGCTACAAGACTATCACCTTTTCTCCCTTTTCCCACCCATACCTGCCTCTCTCGTCTCCCTGTTTCCCCATACTTCAGGAGGGTTTATCTGTAAGAGGTGCTGCCCAAATGCTCTCCAAGCGTCAGTATCCTGGCACTCAGGACAGTCGGCTCCCTGGCCATGGGAGCCTTAATCACAGGGCTCTAATGGGGCCCTGGAATTATTGGGCAGGATGTTGCATTTGAACCAAAAGACAGTTAAAAAAATATCTCCTGACTGAATATCCCAAGTGTCTGCACCACAGATTTCCCTTATCAGACCCTATTTTCATGTTACTGCATAGGGTGGGCCAGAGACTCGAAAAGGATGCAGCTGGTTTAGGGAAGGGGGTAGCTAAGGAAGTATAGGTCAGAGGTGTCTTTTTGGCTTCCCTGGGCTACACTAGAAGAATTGTTTTGGGCCACACATAAAATATACTAACACTGATGAACTAAAAAAAAAAAAGAAATCACAAAAATAGTTTTTAAAAAGTTTACGATTTTGTGTTGGGCTGCATTCAAAGCTGTTTTGGGTCACATGTGGCCATAGGCCACAGGTTGGACGAGCTTGGTCTAGGTGAAGGTGGCTGTGTGACCACTTCCCCCATTCCCACCCTCTAAACAACTCTCTTCTTTATCTGTTTTTGCTATGGCTGTAAAGGCATTTTTACTCTGTCCAGCTCCTTGACATGCCTTTACTCTGGGATCCTATTTTGGGAATGGGGTGGAGGCACCTGGGGTTGGTCTTAGGAGAGTGCTATGCTGCAGACTGCCTTGTACCCCCGGACATCCTCACCTGGTTTTTCTGTGTTAGTTCATAAGACTCTTTGAAGTCCAATAAAGCATGTAGGAGATTTTAACCTCTGCTGGCATTTATTCTCATTGTGTTGTCTGTGATGTCTGTGGTATAGCAGACAGGATGAGGAGACTACCAGGGCGTGCCAAAAAATGTGTACACATTTTAAGAGATGTTATCTATGTATTACTTTTCAAAGGTGAATTATGGGAGCAATGTGTAGTATGACATTCACTCAAAAGAATGCTAGTGTCACCATGCTACAGGCAGAACAAAGAAAATAGCAGAAGCACGGTTGTCATTCGATGAGCACAAGACCGTTTTGAAGTGGTATTTGAAGATTTATTTTTATTGTTTTGACAGAGAAAGGGACAGAGAGATAGGGGAGGGTCTAGAGCAGTCTCCATAGTTGTACGTCACTAATTTTCCATATAGTTTCACTCCACAGTGGGCATGGGGCTGCACAGGGCAGGAACCAAGCCAGGGGCCTCCTTCATGGGAGGGACTGGGAAGTTTGCCCCGGCAAGAACTGAACTGGGAGCACATCCCAGTTTAGCATTTGGGTCTGCACAGGCCAGGGCTGGGATTTGATCCTCTGACCCTGGGGCTGCAAAGAAAGGGTGCAACCTGCTGAGCCATCTCAGCATTCCATAAGTGTTTGCACAGGCTGGGGCCAGGATTCAAACCCGAGACCTCGTGGTTACAAGGCAAGCGCTCAACCTGCTGAGCTATCCTGGCAGCCATGGTATTTGAAATTCAAGAACATTGTGTAAGTACAATGACAATGGAGCTGTGAGTATGCAACAGAATCTCCAAAAGCCTAACAATTGCATGTGTTTGTGATAAGTTTGAGACACATGGTAAATTGAAACACATGTGCATCAATACAGGTGGACCCTTTGGACAACGTTGCTCAAGCAGTAGTTTGCCCTAATCAGAAGTGTCTGGATGCTAATGGTAACCGCCTCTTGTAATTGCAGAAGTCAGACATGACTTGTGCTTCATCTTTTGTTATTGGTATATATTACAATTTTAGGGGAAGCCGGAACGGCTCAGTGGGTTAAGTGCTCACTTTGCAGCCCTGGGGATCGAGAATCGAATCCTGGCCCTGGCCCGTGTGGTCTCATATGCTGAATTCAGGTGTGCTTCCCATGCAGGATGCCCCCCCCATACCTGCCTTCTCAACCCCTGGTATGGCCCCTGGCTCAAGGGGATGTGCCTCCCATGCAGGAGGCCCCTGGCCCAATTCCCTCCCTGCATGGTCCCCACCTACCTGTGTGGAATGAAAACTGATGACGAAAACTGATGACATACAGCTATGGAGACTGTTCTGGGCCCTCCGCCTTCTCTATTGTCTCTCTCTGTATCTCTCTCTGTCTCTGTCAAAACAACAACAACAACAACTGATTATGTACAACTGTGGAGACTGCTCTGTGCCCACCCCCTTCTCTGCCTCTCTCTGTCAAAAATAATGAATCTAAAAATAATAATAATAATACAGTTTCTTCCTTTCTTAAAATGTGTATGCATATATTTGGCACTCTGTATTTCTGCTCTGCTAAGGAAAAATGAAACTTATACACATAATTATGTCCCATGAAATATTTGGGAGACATTTTTATTTGCTAAATCTGGCAACCCTATGTCAAGGCCATCTTGATGTACCTATCCTATAGCTTCACCTGTGACCCATGACTTAGAATTACCTCACAGGAAGACTGGTATGCATCTGGAGGGTACATACTGCTAAAGAATTGTCTTGCAAGTTAAGTCTTCCTCCTTTACTTTAAAACTATACATAAAACTTTTTTTCCTGAAAATAAACAAAAAAAGGAAATGAAAGATTTTAGGAAGACAATGCTACATGAGATTTCATAAAAATCAGTTTTTGCAGCCTAAATCAGAAGCTTCTTCATCAACCTTGTGTATTACACCTCATCTGTTCTTACTCCCTGCATTCAATCACCAAGCCCTGTCTATTCTACCTCCACAAAGCCATATTGCTGACCTTATCTCTGCCACCATCCACTGGAGAACTCTAAAAGCAAATGTATGTGTTGGTCCTTCCCTTCTTAAAACTCTCCCAGGGCTCCTGCTTCCATCAGGATAAAATCCAAATGCCCTTGGCCTAGCAAGACTCTCTTCTAACCCAACTGAGTGGTAGGCTTTCTGACTAATGTAACAGCTGTCATAAGAAAAAGTGTTTTGGATGGGTGTGATGCTGGATAGGTAGCCTAGAAAACTGACAGCCCCCTCCAGGATACAATGTGACAAGACTCACTGGTTACACAAGTAACAAGTGGCTGTTTCTGGCACCTTCAGCTGGAGAAGAACAAGAACCAGTTTCATCCAGCAAGGCTAATTAATCCCTATTACCAGGAATTGACTTTTTAGCTAATTATAATGTCATTATCATCTCACTTACTGTGCAGTTACTATGACTCCCATCATGCATCTGATGCCATGACAGTTCTGGAGAAGCCAAATAAAGAGAAAAGAGCAGGAAGCTGAGGTTTCCACCTATGGGGAGGAAAGTGATGAGTTACCTTGATGGGCCATCACCAAATCCTGCCCCTGGGAGGTATAAATACCTCTGGTCAGGATTTCTTATGTGCATCTCAGTCTCTGAGTTTGCCTGCACTTCTCTCTCAATTTGTACTTTCAATTCAATAAATCTTTCACTTTCCTGCATTTGTCTTGCTGTTGAGTTTTTTCTTGTGTGTAGACAATTTGGTCACTGATGCTCTGGGTTGAGTCCTCTTGGACATCTCCCTGAGCCTCTGCAGACAGTTGGGTTTTTGTTATTTCAAAAGTATTTCACCAGAGAGAAGCCAGGATGGCTCAGCTGGTTGAGTGCTCGCATTGCAGCCCTGGGATCTGAGGATCGAGTCCTGGTCCCAGCTTGTGCAGGCCCGTATGTCGAACTGGGGTATGCTTCCCATCCGTTTAGTTCCCATCAGGGTAAGCTTGCAATGTGGGAGGCTCCCAGTGCAGCGCCCACCTGGGGCATTCCTCTCATGTGACAGGCCCCCACGCTTGAGGGGACACACCTCCCATGTGGGAGGTCCCCTGCCCAGTTCCAGCCCTGTGCAGCCCCTCCTCTACCTGTGTGGAATGAAACTATGTCAAAAACTGATGATGTACAATGCAGACTGCTCTGGGCCCTCCCCGCTCTCTCTGTCTCTCTCTCAAAAACAAAATAAATCTTAAAAAAAAAAAACTTGAACCAGAGGATGCTGGGATAGCTCAGCAGTGGAGTGTTTGCCTCAAAATGGCGAACTCTGGGGTTCCTTTCCTGGTCCAGATCCAGCCTATGCAAACCCATTTGCTGAACTGCAGTGCAATTGGTAACCTCTGGGTTAGCAGTGAAGATGCTCGCCTCCCATGTGGGAGGCCCTGGATCAGTTCGCTAACAATGTACAACTAATCACTAATGTTGTACAACTATGGAGACTGCTCTGGGCCCTCCCCCTCCTCTCTCTTACCTTTTCTCAATTAAAACAAACAAACAAACACAAACTTGAATGGTCTTGACCTGGGAGAGCAGGGGGTATTGCTACCCAGAGAGGAAGGGCCAGGCCCTGGCTTCCTGAACTATCTCAGGCCCAGGCCCTGCTTTGGCTTTGACCTTGACCAATATGGCGGCTAGAGCCGGGCAAGCCCACACCCAACACAGTTATGGGAGAGGAGCGACCATCTGGGGTCTGCCCATACTTAACATGGCGGCGGGAGAGCAATCTTCCTGCCGAGCGTGCCCACACCCAATTCTTCCCTGGGGGCGGCGCGGTCTCCGGGACTCCGCCCTCACTCAACATGGCGCTCATGGGCGAAGCTGGCTTTCTGCTGTGTTAGTCCTGCCCACAGGCCGGCCCACTGGTAGCGTCGAGTAACGTCATTTGTACTACGTCGTGCCGCTTTTGCGTCCCCGGTGGCGGGAGAGCTAAGGGGATTCGGGTAGTGTACTTCTATGCGGAGGAAAGTGCCTTCTTTCCTAATTTCACTTCCTGCACCTGAGCAGCCAACCCCTGGAGCTCGACCTTTCACACGGCCTTCTAGATCCTGCTGGCGACTCAGCTCTGCATTCTGGTTTTGAATCCTTAGCCTCTCAGCCACCAGCTGCGATGCATGTGATCAAGAGAGGTGAGGGGCCGGCGGGGGGACAGCAGAGTGGTGGGGAGCTTGGATAAGGGAACACGGCTGCCTCTGCCCCAGCAGTTAGCGGCGCCCGCCCGCCCCCTCCGCTTCCCGCCCTGCCCGCCGCTGCTTCCCGCCCTGCCCGCCGCTGCTTCCCGCCCTGCCCGCCGCTGCTTCCCGCCCTGCCCGCCGCTGCTTGCCGCCTTGTCGGCCTGCTCGCTGTCCTCCCCCTCGTGCCCCAACGGGCTTTCAGTCTGCGTCCCCTTTTCCTTGTCATTCTGCCGCATTTCAAGAGTAACACCTCCCCTTTATCTAATAGTTCTTGTGTGTGCCGAGCTCTTCCCAGCGTTTTATTTAGCACCGAGCCCCTAAGGTAGATTATCAGCTCCACTTCACGGGTGGAGAAATTGAAATGCAGAGACCGGTTCGGTGACTGATGCTAAGTCACCCAGTTGGTGGTGAAGCCAGGGTTCAAACCCATGGCTAAAGCGGAATTTTGTTTGAAACCCGTGGGGTTGGGGACCGATCCTAGGCCCTGGGGAGGGGGTCTAGAATAAAAGGGACCCTATCCTTCAAGGGCACATATCACCTTTCAGATTTTTCTCTGTAGGGTGAGGTTAGAGGTGTGGGTGAAAAAAAACAAACATTTCAGACACAGACATCTCCTTGGAGTTTGTCCTTTGTAGGAACGTGTTGCCATTTGTCCCAGAAATAGTCCCAGAGGAGTTTGGGACAGTGACTAGCTGTCCTCCGTGATGGGAAAAGATACCTAATCAGACTAGGGTGGCCAAGACATCTGATAAGATGGGGATCCGGAAGAACCAGGAACTTGTATTCTTTCTCAATAGTTATTTCCAATTAGATTTGCTTTATACCTCCTTTGTGCCAACCTAATGTTTGGCTATGTGACTGACGTGATGAAAAGAGAGACGCTGGGAAGGGTTTAATCAGGTTGGAAAAACAAGATCACAAACTTTAAACAGAATTATCTAAGGCAGGTAGGAACACGTTTTGAGTTGAATCCGCTTGCCTATGTTTAGGCAATAAAGGAATTTCAATATTGTAGGCACTTAGTAAAATACTGGTTGATTGAATGTTTTACCCACTAACTTGGCTGTGAGTTTCAAAGATGGGACTTAATTAAGGTGACCAGACATCCCGCTTTTGGCGGGACAGTCCCGATTTTTAACAATTTGCTCTGCGTCCCACGGCGTTTTAAAAAAGTCCCGATTTTTGGAAAGAATGCACGACAAGCTAGGGAACGGCGGGAGATAGACCAAATTTTAAATCAAGAATACCCCCCCCCCCCCCCCCCCCCCCGTCAATGGTGTCCCGCTTTACCAATGTTAAAATCTGGTCACCTTAGACTTAATGCCCACACTTAGCACTGGACCTGCCATGAATAAATACTCAAAGAATGAATGAGAATAATTATTTTAAAGTATAGGATGAATGCTGTGGGTAGGTAGGTAGTTGATTTGATTGTGGACAGGTGGTTTAACTATAGACAGGAGATGAAGTGGACAGTGGTGGCCTTTCTTCCTGTCTTTAATATCTGGAGAACATTTTCTGAATTTCGGTAGTCTCCCATTATAGCTGATGAGGCAAAATGTTCAAATATATAATGTACTTTTATGAGCCCATTCCTGTGTTTGAGAGATGAGCATCAAGTTTTTTGAAGATTTATTTTTGTTGTTATTTTTTTTTGACAGAGACGGAGAGAAGGGGAGAACCCAGAACAGTCTCCACAGTTGCATCTCCTTAGTTTTCTACATAGTTTCAGAAACCAGCCAGGGACCTCCAGCATGCAAGGCACGCCCACCCCCCCCCCCCCCCCCCCCCCCCCCCCCCCCCCCCCCCCCCCCCCCCCCCCCCCCCCCCCCCCCCCCCCCCCCCCCCCCCCCCCCCCCCCCCCCCCCCCCCCCCCCCCCCCCCCCCCCCCGTGCCCAGCCCCCCCCTCCCCCCAGCCATGGGCTTCCAACATCTGAGGCACACCCCTGTGAGCCAGGGGCCTCTCAACTCTCACATGGGAAGCTTGCCCTGCTGAGAACCGAACTGGGGGCACACCCCAGTTCAGCATATATGTCTGCATGGGCCAGGGCTGGGATTTGATCCTTGGACCCTGGGCCTGCAAGACGAGTGATCAACCCACTGAGGCATCCTGGCATCTCCAAATCAAGTTTTTTAGACCTTTGGAAAAAGGTATGAAAGGATGAGGATGCTCTTAAGATAAATCTGATGAATTGAAAACTTGTGGGTATAGATTACAGGAGTGGGTAATACCTCTGTATTGAATTTTTAAACATTTGGGTCCACTTTCAAATAGTGTAGTTTAAAAAGAACCGCCTACAGGGGATGCCGAGATAGCTCAGTAGGTTGAGCATTTGCCCTAGCCCGTGCAAACCCATACGCTGAACTGTGCAACTGGTACCACCAGGATGGCGGTGAAGGTTCTCACCTCTCAAATGGAAGGCCCCCAGTTTGGTTCCTGCTCTACATGACCCCACATCCATCTGTGTGTAATGAAACTCATAACTAATGATGTTCAACTGTGAAGACTGCTCTGGGCCCTTCCTCCTCTCTCTCAATCTCACCTCTCAAACAGTAAAATCATTTTTTTTTTTTAAGATTTATTTTATTGTTTTTGACAGAGTCAGAGAGAGACAGAGAGAAGGGGGTGGGCCCAGAGCAGTCTCCATAGTTGTATGTCATCGGTCTTTCAACTGGTTTAGTTCCACACAGGTGGGCGGGGCCATGCAGGGCAGGACCTGGGCTGGTGGTCTCCTGCATGGGAGGCACACCCCCTCAAGCCAGGGGCCCAACTGGTGGGGGTGGGGGGGCAGGAACCAAACTGGGGACCTCCTGCATGGGAAGCACACCCCAGTTCAGCAAATAGGTCTGCACGGGCTGGGGTCGGGATTCGATCCTCGGTTCCTGATCCTCGGTCCCCAGGGCTGCAAAGTGAGTGCATAGTTAACCCACTGAGCCATCCTGGCTTCCCCTCAAACAGTAAAATCTTAAAAAAAAAAAAAAAATACTACCCACAACAAACTCTAAAAAGAAGGGCTTACTTTAGTTTTCATTCTTTAAGAAAATATATTTTGATCCGGATGGTTTGGTAGAATTGGTGTAGCATTCAGTAAGGCTTGTCGATATACAAAATTGTAATTAGATTTGTTTATTTTATTTTTGACTTTTAATGTACTCCCTTATTTTTGGTATACCAGTATAGTAGCAACTAACTCCTGTAGTTTTTAATTTTAATGTAATTATTTAGGAAGGCAGCTGGTAGTGAATCTGTAAGTATTTACTGAATGTGCTAATACCTTGCTAAGCACTATGAGGGAAATATTAGAGGGAGAAGGCAGCTTTATCTTCAGAGAGCTTAGGGTAGTTAAGGACATAGGAATAACCGATATGAAAATTGTTAGGTAACAGAAGGGAATAATAGATAAGTTTTTCTTACTGCTATTTTGAGCTTTTTTTTTTTTTAAATATTTATTTTTTTGTTTTTGATAGAGACAGAGAGAAGAAGGTGGGCTTGGACAGTCTCCACAGCGGTACATTATTACCTTCAACATAGTTTAATTCCACAGGTGGATGTGGGGCCACACAGGCTGGGAACTGAACTGGGGGCCTCCCACAAGGGAAGCATAACCCAGTTCAGCATATAGGTCCACACAGTCCAGGACTGGGATTTGATCCTCGGTCACTGGAGCTGCAGAGTGAGCTCTCAACCCTCTGAGCCATCCCGGCTTCCCTGAGCTATTTTTCTTGATGGGAGAGTATCATATTACTTAAGGAAAGCAAGGTTAAAAAATAAAAGTTGAGAACCATTGAATTAACTGCAATGAAGCCAAATTGTAAAGTATGTTTTGGAATTTAGTAGTATATATAGTGTTTTCAAAATTTTGGATTGTAACCCATTACAAAAATGACATTTTACATCATGACTTAATACACATGTATGTATGAGGGCTATCTGGAAAGTATCCAGCTATGTAATATGAAAAATAGGGGCATTTATGGTTGGATTTTTCACAAACAGCCTTGTATATGTATATGTATGTGTGTATGTGTGTGTGTATGTATATGTATATATATAAATATATAAATATAAATATATAAATATATAAATATATATATATATATTTATATATATATATAAATAACTGAAACAAGTTTGCAAAATAGCACCTAAAGCAGGTCTGGGCAGACTTTTTTAAGGCAAGGGCTATTTCTCCAAGTGTCTCAGTCCAGTAGCTATTTATTTTATATTTAGGCAGTTACCCCAAAATAGCTTGGTAGTCCACCAGTGGACCAAGATCCACCGATGTCCTGCCCAGCCCTGACCTAAAGCATTTGCACTCTGATAATCTCTTTCTGTTCCAGAGTCTTTGTCTTTCTCCCCCTTTCTTCTCTCTTCCTCCCTAATCCCTTTTACAGCCCACTGCATTATTTTACAGATATACATGGATACAGTGGTAGGCACTGAGATTACAGTGGTGAGTAGTTTCTGCTTCCAAAGATCTTGGATTCATGTTTCTCATTTAAAGAAAGCTTTTAATCTAACTGGACTGCTCTACCAACAGGATTTGAAATTTAAAATTGCAACTAACCCAAGATGCCAGACAAGGCCTGTATAGTCTACACCTTCATTGTTCCTTTTTTTATTACTCCAGTTCCTATTTCACAAATACAGTGATGCCTCGTTTTTCGCGGTTAATGGGGACCAGAACCTTCCGCGAAAGCTGAAAAACCGCAAAGTAGGATTTGCCCCTAGGAATTTTCGTGTATGCGGGTACAAGAATGTTTTAAATATGTAAACAGTATTCATACTTTACTCATTTAAGACAAAAATTACAACAGTATACGTATGTACTTAAACGTGTCAGTGCTAATTAATAAGGTTAATTACAAAAC
>PVKE010008489.1:0-47587 GCA_004027555.1 Craseonycteris thonglongyai | reverse complement strand
GTCAGAGACAGAGAGAAGGGGGAGGGCCCAGAATAGTCTCCATAGTTGCACATCATTGGTTTTTCCACATAGTTTCATTCCACAGGTGGGTGGGGCTGCACAGGGCAGGAACTGGGCCGGGGTCTTGCCCCGGTGAGAACTGAACTGGGGGCACTCCCCAATTCAGCATATGGGTCCACACGGGCCGGGGCCGGGATTCAATCCTCAGTCCCCAAGGCTGCAAAGTGAGCGCCTAACCCACTGAGCCATCCTGGCTTCCCCCGTTCTTGTTTTATTGATAATAACTGTATTTTTTCTGGTCACAAAGGAAAAAATGCTGATTATGATTTCAGAAATCAGAAAGCCCTGCAGCTTTCATCTACATGGCCAGTACTGTGACACCAGAGAATACAAGGGAAGCTAGCTTGCAGCTGTCACTTGTGCAGAAAACAGGGAGCCAAAATGCTTGCACTTTTATTTGGATACATCAACCTTTCTTTTGTTCCTTTTATATGGACTGCTATGTAATCACATAGGTATCAGTATTACTTACTTTTTACATGGATTCTTTCTTGGTGGAATCCCAGTTAAAAATATTGTTTCCATGTAAGTCATTATTTGTGAGTAGACCATGCTTTTTCTACTTTTTAAAATATTTTTTTAATGTTTCACGGTCTTCCATATTACCTTCTTGCATATTAATTGAATTGAAAAGTTGTCCCAGTTTTGTAAAGGCCGTTCCTTGCAATAAATGATTATCACATTATTTCTTTCTTTCTATTGTATTTTCCCCTTCTTCTCTTTGATTAATCTGTGAAATACTGCCTTCCTATGTTCATTCCACTTTTGCTTCAGTCCCCCCACTGCACACCTGGCCCCCAAATGCCTCTCTTTTATCACCAAGGTCTCTCCTTTTATCATTCTTTAAGACACTGGTAATCCTTTCTCTGTTCAGTTCCCCTGTACTAACCATAGACAGTTGATAGCTGTTTCTGTGTATGTGGGTGTGTACTTTTTATTACAAAAATTATAAATATATTATTCATGTAGAATATGTAATAGAGAGTAAAAATGGAAAGTTTGCTCCCCAAAGATACCTGCCCCAGATACACTTCTTCTTCCACCATCATAGATAACCACACAAAATCATTTGCTGTGCCCTGTGTCCTTTCATGGTTTTTTCTAAGCATCTATGAATGAACACACATGCTTACATATAGCCAAATGATGATGAAAACATTTGCCCACTCATATGGCAATATAAATAAATATGTAATTCAGCATTTAAAATAAAGCTTTTTTCTATTCTCTAAGTAAACTGAATTATATATAACTGCCCACCAAGTTATATAAGAGGACAAATCATTCCTCAGAGCATTCTAATAATTTCCAGAGCATTTACTGATTTCTTGTTGGTAGGCACAGCAGTCTGTAGCTAAGTGATAGCCCTGTACAAACCCTCACTCAAGACAGGGAAACATGTAAATCCATGATTCACTCATTTCATTGATAAGCATCAACCCCCTGAGCCCAGGGCTTTGTTGCAGCCAGAAGGTGGCTGGATGTGTACCTGAGTGTGTGCACATGGTGACCTGGTGCCTTGACCCCCAGTGAAGTGCCACCCTGAAAGCTGCCTGTTCCAGCATCCCATCGATGCCGGCCTCTGATGTCTCTGTTCTAACTCCACGCCCTGGCTCAATCACTTGCTTCTGTGACCACCACTGAACAGTGCCATTGAGGAACTTGTAGGCTCAATAATTCCAGCTGTTGTGGCAGTCTTTAAGTAGATTAGCAGTTGGTATGGCTGTACCAGTGTATAAAATCTGCACACCAGGGGAAGCCGGGATGGCTCAGTGGGTTGTGCGCTCACTTTGCAGCCCTGGGGACTGAGGATCGAATCCCGGCCCTGGCCCATGCAGACCCATATGCTGAACTGGGGAGTGCCCCCAGTTCAGTTCTCACCGGGGCAAGACCTCAGCCCAGTTCCTGCCCTGTGCAGCCCCACCCACCTGTGGAATGAAACTATGTGGAAAAGCCAATGATGTACAACTGTGGAGACTGTTCTGGGCCCTCCCCCTTCTCTCTGTGTCTGTATCTCTCTCTCTGTCAAAAACAATAAAAAAAAAATCTGCACACCAACCCTATATATAGCCTACACAAATTTAATTCATTAGCTGTGTATGTGTTGATTTGAGTGTTGGCATACACACAAGCATTTATGCATCCACAGACCCAAATGAAAGGCAAGCCAGGAGGGCAACAAAGAGGAATAGGAAAGGTGCCTGGGTGGAAGGTGAGGGAGAAGAGGAAAGACTGCAGGTCTAGAGGTGTCAGTATCGACTGGCCTAGGATGTGTGTCTGTCTAGAAAACTTTGAGAACTTTCGTGAGTGTTATTGTTTCCTCATTGTCCTCCCAAGGATATTTTGCACTTTCGGAGCAGTAAAGATCACAAACTATGTTGCTTGACCTTTGAACAGGCTTTCCTTCCTAATATGAGAACTAATCTTCGTGGAACATACATAATCAGGAATCAAGGATTAAAAAAAAAGAAAGAAGTAAGGAAGGAAAAAAGGAAGGGAGAAGTGAGTCAGAGAACTTCTGCTTATACATTTGAGTCAGCCTAGCATGTTAAAAAAATCCCTGTGTGTGTGTGTGTGTGTGTGTGAGAGAGAGAGAGAGAGAGAGAGAGAGAGAGAGAGAGAGAGAGAGAGAGAGAGAGAGAGAAAGAGAAAGAGAGTGTAGACCTGCCTGGAAAAACTGCTGAATGGAAAGACTTGAGAATAGCTTATAGACCTGATGGCAGATGAAGAATTTTCATGTCTTTTCAGACCCAACAGCCACTAATAATGCCTCCGTGACATCACAGAAATTGTGATTCTTGCTTGGCCTGCTCATTTTCGTATTAAGCCCGTCCCACCTCCTTTTCATATAGGACCTGAGCACAGCGGGTTAGAAAGAGAGGAGGAGGGAGTAAGGCAAGGTGGGCTGCTTTTCTACCTGGCAGACCACGATCCCTCACAAACCAGGTGGCCTTTTGGGAGGAGAAGCCATTTGGGGAAGGTGACTTGTGAGCACTCGGCTACTACCAGCAACAGAGACATGTGGGATCGCTGGAAAGAAAAACACCCCTGGATGGGGGCAAGGTTGGGTTCAACTTTATTTTTCATTGTGTGTGTGTGGTGGAGGTTTGGATACAGTTTTAGTATATAAATTCACATAAAGGTGAACATTTAAATTTAATGGTAGGGTAGGGGTGAGCCTCCGGAGTTGAAACTTCGGTGTAGTGGACATTGAATGGAAGCTTCTAATTTCACTATGTTTTCACAACAATGTAACTTTCTGAGAAAAAGTCTTAACTGACCTATTTGAAAGTTTAATTTTTTCTTTTTAAAAAGCAGTTTGGAAAAATGGAGTTCAGATTAATTCCTCCTTTTAAAATGTGAAAATGTTTTTAATGTGCTTTTCATGTTGCACCAATTATGACTGTAATTTCTTTTTGGTTTAGTACTGAATCTGTAGGAGAGTTTAAATACAACCCACATAGAGGCCGCTATCAAATGCTGTGTGTATTTTACCACTTTGTTTTTGTAAAATAAGGGCTTTGTCTCTTTTTAAATAGTGATTACTTTCCCCTGGAATGCTAGGAAATGCACTTGCTCAGTGTCCTGTGTCAGGCTCCGGGTCATTTCATTTCAGCATGTCTAGGGGTAGGTGGGTGTGTTAGAACCACCCTGATTAATTGGCAGCAGGAGACAGCAGCCCAAGAATGGGCCCACCAGGCAGCCCCCTCACAGGCATACTCTTATTACTAAGTCACTCTGTAAAGCAGAGTTCAGTTTTTAGAACTAAAACTCCAGTTAATGTCAAGGACCATCTTACCAGTACCTAGTAGGATTTGAAAATGTTGGCCCAAATTAATCCAGAACTATTATGAGGGACTCAGTTAAGACAGTAACTTGAAGTGACTGAAAAAGGTTTGGTAAAGTCTCATGGAGGCTTTCTTGCTTACTGGTTTGTAAATCTCAGAGGTATTACCATAGATGATGTCCCTGCATTTAGAGATACAATATTTCTCACCTCTAGACATCTATCTCCCTTGTGATAGGAAGAACACGGATTCAGTCAGACAGTTTTGGGTTTGAATCACTTTATTACGTCTGTGGCCTTCAGCAGGTTGTATAGTTTCCTCATGTATAAAATGAAGTGGATACCTACAGGTTAGTGTTGTAGGGAGGGTTAACTCAGATTAATTTTGTAAAATATCAGCCTTTAGTAAGCATTTGGATACCATTACTTTCTCCATTTTTCTTGTTCCTTGGTGGCTGTTATTTGATTGTTTTTCTTTCTGAGCCTTGAGGTTCTCCACCGTTTAGATAGAACATGATCTTCTTAGTATCTAAGTCTGGATTCTGTCAAAAGAATTTTTCTGAACTGATCTTTTTTCTTGACAAACAGCCACCCATTCAGTCCAGCTCCCTCATCAATATCTTTTTTTTTTTTTAAGATTTATTTTATTGTTTTGAGAGAAGGTGAGAGAGAGAGAGAGAGCAAGAGAGAGAGAGAGAGAGAGAGAGAGAGAGAGAGAGAGAGAGAGAGAGAGAGAGAGAGAGAGAGAGAGAGAGAGAGAGAGAGAGAGAGAGAGCGAGAGGGAGAGAGAGAGAGAGAGAGAGAAAGGGGGAGGCCCCAGAGTAGTTTCCATAGTTGTACATCATTAACTGTAACATGGTTTCATTCTACACAGGTGGATGTGGGGCCGTGTGGGGCGGGAACTGAACTGGGTGCCTCCCACGTGGGAGGTGAGAACCTTCGTCACCATCCCAGTGGTTGCCAGTTGCGCCACAACTCAGCATATGGGTTTGCATGGTCTGCGGCCGGAAATCAAACCCTGGACCTTGCAATTGCGAGGCAAATGCTGAACTGCGGAGCTATCCCAGCATTCCCCTCATTAATACCGTATTTTCCGGCGTATAAGACGACTTTTGAAACGAAAAAAAGTCAACCGAAAATTGGGGGTCATCTTATACGCCGAGTATATCCTGAAAAACGTCTCGATATGCCGCTAAACGAATTTTCCAACTCGATCCCGCACCAATCACTGCAAGGCTGCTCGGACCGCCTCTCTACCAGTACCTTGTTTTCTCAGTTCCTAGGTTCCCTTGGATCCACTGAGGCACCATCACAACGGTGTCCCTCAGGGTCACCGTTTCAGGTCTTGAACAGTTCCTGGGGTTCAGGATACCTTTTCAGGCGGACTGTCTCAGGCAGTAGTTTGTTTCTCTGGCAAAGAATGTAAGACTGTCTTCTCTCCAAGTTAATCATGCTTATTCACTATCATTAGATTGGGGATTTTCCCAAATTGTCATGTTTTTGAGGAATTATTCCTACCATTATGTGCTATAAATGTGGCATCATTTCTGTGCTTTTACTTGCTCATGCTAATATAAAAGAAATCTCCTTATAAATAATTCCTGGGGATTTTATAGGATATTTTACTGGTTCGGAACAAGAAGACTGTTCCCTAGAACGTGGAGCTGCTGTTGTAAACAGTTTGTAGATGTAAACTGGGATGTAATACGTTTGTTCTGTGGGTCCCATCTTGTACAGAACGGCACCTGCTGAGAGAAAGCCAAGCCAGGGAGCTGATCTCTGCATTTGGCTATTGTCCCCCATCCTGCAACATTAACTCAGAGCCCTTTCTCCCATTGTGACACTGACTCACCCTTCCTCAGTCCACCCCCAGCGTCTAGTTCTCACGTGCTCTGTCCTCCCACTGATTCTAGGCTGCACTGACTTATGCCTTCTTCAGCCTAAGGGGGAGGAAAGCTGGTCTTGCTACTAAAAGTATGAGAATAGAAATGCAAACAATATGTTTGTTGACTCCATGAGTACAACTTAGAATAACTGTCAGCAGTGTTTCCAAATATTTGGGGCCTATTTAAGTAAAGAGACATGGATAATGTAAAACTGGCATCCTCCTTCTCTTTTCCTTCGCCCCCCCCACCCCGCCTTTTTTTATTTGCCCTAGCAATAAATGGGATGAAACCTTAAAAACAAATTCTCACAGTTAGGAGTGGTGGCCTCTGGGAAATAGGAGCAGGTCTGGGGAGTAAGGCTGTTCATTACAAACCATTCTGTGTGCTTTCTTTTTTCCAATCAGATGTGTGTATTACTTAGATTTTTGGATACCTCCTTAAGGCACGGTTCAGTTTAAGTAAAATCTGCTCAGTGCCTTTTGCTCGACTTTGTACTGGTTACCTGAGCTCACGGATGAATGAAGAATAGTTCTGTGGTGAGCTCACATGGTCTAGTGGGAGAGACAGAACAGACTGAAAGCATATTTACATAATATGATGGTGGCTTACAGAGAAGTAGTCATGGAGTTAAGTGTCTTCTTCCCTAGATATTTTATTCATCTTCTATTTTGAATTCCCATCTTTGTGATGAGTGGACCTCAACAGAGTTTTAATGACCCCAATTTTGGTTTTAGTGGAAAAAGAATAGATGAGATTTACTTGAATTTCTTGGTATGGACAATTCCTGAGTGAGGCAGTATACTGCAAAGAGCGAGGCATGAAGCCCATCACGAGTTTTATTTCACTACTTGCTCTTGAGGCACAGCTGCATAGTGGTACAGGGCAGCCCTAAACCACAAGTTGGAATAAGACTGAGTAGGTAGCAGGGCATTCTTTGTTTCCCGAAGCCCACTGCTGGCAGTGCTGAGGTCACTCTCAAAGGTTTCTGCTGCCTTTCAGTGGTTCCAGACCCCCCAAGAACAATGTCACCTCATTAGTAGAAGGTGTTTCCCAACTTGAGTTAGAGGAAGCCAAGCATCTGTCTCAGGCTCTAAGTCCTTCTTCTGGACATCCGGGGTCTGTTAGACACGTTTGAGTAAATCTCTCAGGTTCTTAAGTAGTTAATGAGGCCACACTTTCCTCAGAGTGAGCCGTATCACTCCACCACAGAGGATCCAAGTCACTTTGATTTTTAAACTATCTTTGACATATATCATTAAAATATCACTGAAATACAGATTTATCTTTTCTGGTATCTATTCTTCTGTCTTCTTAAAGAGAAAATTTACTTAAATTTGTGCAAAATGCTTTTTGGTTTACTTAATTTTATGAGTTGATGATTTCTACAACACTAAAAATATCTGGAATCTGTACGATGTAATGTGAATCTTATGTCCACAAACTAGTAGATATGTGCTTTATTAGAGATTTGAATAGTGTTTGATTTGCACAAAAATGAATGAACATGATTTCAAAGATAAAACATAAAATCAGGTTTGGAATAAAAAGCAGAATTATACCAAAATGGAAGTTGACAGTAACATACAGAGTCTGGCAGAAGTAACACCCCAGCAGAAGCAACGCCCCCTTTTTTATGAGCTGGTAATCTATACCAAATATTTTATTACAAAATCATAGGCATGTAGTTCTGTAATATAACAATATCGCACTCAAGTACACTATCTGACATTTCAAGTGAAATGTTGAAATTGCTGTCCATCTACTGCAAGACAAAACAAGCCTTAGTTACTTCTGCTGAACACCATCAGTTCAACCTTTACTTATTTCATTCAAGAATTTACTTGGGAAGCTGGGATGGCTGAGCGGGTTAAGCGCTCACTTTATAGCCCTGGAGACCGAGGATCAAATCCCGGCCCTGGCCCAGGCAGACCCATATGCTGGGTGTGCCTCCTATGCAGGAGGCTCCCGGCCCAGTGCCTGCCCTGCGCAACACCATGCCCACCTATGGAGTGAAACTATATGGAAAACTGATGCTGTCAACTGTGGAGACTGCTCTGGGCCCTCCCCCTTCTCTCTGTCTCTCTCTCTGTTAAAATAATAATAATAATAATAATAATAATAATTCTTAAAAAAAACTAATTTCTAAACATTAAAAAAAATAATAATTTACTTAACATCATAAGTGGAGTAGGTAACTATCTATGTTTTATCAGTTCACTTTAAGACTGTATGATGATATTACATTTTAAAATAAGTGAATAGTCTTTAAAAACTCCTACAATATTTTATTAAAATCTACCTTGGTATAATTTATTGCTTTCTACAACTAATATTTAATTGTCATCAACCAGTGAATTGTACAGGTTTTATTTTCCCCTGACTGGTTAGAACAATTCTTTATTTCTCACTTTAAACCCATTTCTTTGATTGAGATCACTTTCACTGTAGCTCCAAATTTTCAGGTCCATTTGGGGTCAAAATCTTTTTACAGAACCTTGTCCTCAAATGCCTTGCTCCTCAGCCAGAGTTTATCTACTGTGTTTGATGTTTCTGGCTTTTCCTGTTTGCTCTTAATTCCTCCCTGGAAAGTGGCAAAAGCAGGAAGCGTGAAGATAACCATGCATTACCAGGTAGTGGGGCGCCACAACCGGAATGATAACCCCCATGCATAAATGCTGTCTTTTCTCAGAATTTCCTGACCCATTTTTCATTTTTTGAAGGACAGAGTTGTCTTTCATTCTTTCCTGACCTCTTCAAAAATCTATTATATTAACTGGCATTTTCATCTGCTGGTACCTCCAACTGCTAACATTGTGCTTCTCAGAATACAGAATGCCCACATCTCATCTTATAAAAGAAATACTTTTTTTCTGCAAGAGTTTGTTTCTCTGATGAGACCACCTCTGTACCATGTAATAGAAAACTCAAAAGACTTGAGAGCACAATTTAACAACCATTCAATCAATCTACAGCGCTTTGTTTGGTCCTTTAGTGAGGAAGGTTTAGGTTGGGAGGTAGGAGGCGAGACTACAGGCAAGAAGGTCCTGAGAGGGGAGGTGTGAATTCAGGGCACAGTGGTGCACTGAGGTACTGCATGATCTTGCTGGCGCCTGCACTCCAACGCTGGTCCCCTCCTTTTCCCTGGAAACATGCCCTTGCTTACTTCTCCTTTGAAGCAGCTGGAAAGGCTTTTTTTTTTTGCTCTGAGTCAGTGCTTAGCTTTAGAAGAAGCTGCTTCACGAGAGTCATCTGTTGTCATCCCTCTGAATTTCAGCTCAGTGTGATAAGGTTACTTAAATACGTGTGTGCTTTTAAATGGTTATGAAAATAAACTATTCATATTAATGTGGCTCAGCCATCCTGGCTAAATCCTGCTCTTCCTAGCAGCAACTTTCAGTTCTTTAGCTGGCTGTTTCTTCTAGTATTTATTTATCTCCGCATTTGTAAATGCTCTGTACGCTTTTGGTATTGTTAACTGAATTTCCCAATTGTACACATTATATACTGCAGGGGTCCCCAACCACTGGGCCATGGAATAGCACCAGTCTGTGGCCTGTTAGGAACTAGGCCCCACAACAGGAGGTGAGTAGTGGGCCAGCAAGTGAAGCTTCATCTGTACTTATAGCTGCTCCCTATCACTCGCATTACCACCTGAGCTCTACCTCCTGTCAGATCAGAGGTGACATGATTAGATTCTCATAGGTGCTCAAACCTTATTGTGAACTATGCATGCATATCCGCCTCCACTTCTGTCCCCACTCTGTGGAAAAAATGGCCTTTCATGAAACCAGTCCCTGGTGCCAAAGAAGTTGGGGACAGCTGATATACTGTCTTCCTCCCAGTGAATACTAAGGTTTAGACAAACATCCCTATGTCCCATCTAATGAACTTCCTCTTTCTCTCTCTTCTTCATTTACTAACATCAAAGTTTTGGATTAAATTAATGATTATACTATTTGGAGTGTAATATTATATAACATTTAAAAAAGAATAGCTAACACTTTTGGGGTCAAGATCATGTTTAAGAGCTTTAGACACATATTACTGTATCTTCATAACTATATCAAGTAGGTATGATTATTATTTTTCTATTTTGCACATGTAGACATTGAGACAAAGAATGAATAATTTGTATGAAGTCATCTAGGTAATAGTTGGTGGAACCAAACTTCAAATAGAAGTAAGTCTGACTCCAGAGTCTACTTTTCATCATTGTACTCTTTAAATTACTTTGATTTTGTAAATACTCTTCATAGAAGAGCTATATGTATATTATCATTTCTCTTTTTACTTTCACTCTGCTTACTATTATTTCATTTTTTCTTACTATCACTTTTTACTTTTTGACTTTTGGAACTCCTGTTGTTTATATCCTGAATTGATCTCCTAACTTTCCTCCCTTTATATCTTCTTTGCCTTTTGGTCTACGTTCTGGGAGATAGCCTGAACTTTATCTTTTCTCTCTTCTGTTAACTTTCCATTCTGTGACATTTTTAAATCCCAGGGGCTGTTTCTTGTTCTTGGCATGCACCTTTGTTTATTTTTCAGTCCCTCGTTCCCAATTGGGTACTTTGCTCCCATCTTCTGTATCAGTGGCTTTCTTCCAATGTCAGACCTGTGGACGTCAGTTCACAAGTAAGTGAGGCTCTAAAGAACTGATGGGCACACAGACTTCAGTGGCCCAGGCTGGACAGGTAGCAGGCCGGGCTGCCCAGTGAGTGAGGGTCTGCAGGTCTGTTCAGTTTGAGGGGCCCCAGTGGTCATCGTCTGGAAGCTTTTCCCATGGGCAGGCAGATTATCCAGACTAGAATCTTCCTGACTCATTCCTGGGAATATGTGCCCACTGCAAGTGTTGTAGGAACCAAATATGGGGCAAGGCACAGAAAGATCTCATTATAGATTTGGACTTGTCCTTCATTCTCCCTTTTCAGGCCACATAGACACTGCACCCTCCTCCCCCCACCCTCCCACCCACCCGCCCATGCATGCCCTCCCCACCTGTGTCACTAGTTCTTGAGAAACACTTCTTCAATTTCTCTAGAAAGAAAATCTCTCCTCGCCCGCCTTGAGGGGAGCATAGGCACACACTGGATGGGCAGAAGGAGGCGACTCAGAGGGTTCTTTGCACTGGGCAGGAAGTCCATGGCGCCGTTTACAAAACCCTTGGCCTTTCTGTGGGCCTCCAGTGCGACTCAGCTCACGGTTTCTTGGCTTTGCTCTTAGGGAGTTTTAGCTTTCTTTGTTCTAATTGGTCAGTAATGACTTTTTAATTCAATTTTCATCTTCTAGAAGACTGTTGACCTTTCTTACTGTTATCACTTCTTTTCCCTCTGGCCTTGTGAAATTTGACTTTTTAAATTTAATCTCTCTTCTTGCATTGCAGTTTGGGAAGGGGTCAGCGACAATCACCACGATAATATGCCACACTTAATGAAATCCTGCTCACATCACTGTTGAAAAAATGGGTTTCCTGGTGTTTGCTTTTTATGTTCCTGTTCCGCTGGAGAAACCCACAGGATGTGTTTCAGAACAACAGGGTGGTTTACTTTTCTTCCTTCTCAAGCATTCCTGGTGTATATCTTTCTCCCTTTTCTCTCAGAAGTCTAAGTCCTGAATGTTCTCTTAGCTCTTTTTAGTTTCTTCATCTGTGAAGGAAGGGAACTGAGTGTCAGGTTTTAGAAAGTAGATCTGACCTTCATGGAAACTCATGTTCAACCAGGGTTCTCTTGGCCTTTTCATTTCAGTGTTATTCTGAAAACCTTTCTATATCACACTTAGGCACAAAGGTCTGATATCACCTTGAGGTGTAAGTGAAACTTCACTTTCATGATGAAGCTCTGGCAGTGACTTTTGTCTGCTTATCCAGGAAAGGTTGATCTGCTTTGGGGCTTCAGAGCCCTCCTAGAAGCCTCAGTATCTCCCTGCCTATGTTTAGAGTCAGGCCAGGCTGAAAGGCCACTTGACTGAATTGTTTAGTCAGTGGTATGATTCAATAACATTGTTTTTAGGAAGATTCCTGTGTTGACTCCTCATTGGACAGGGCTGACATGGGATGGCTTTGTGGGAGTGTGTTCTGCAGAAATGTTCATCAGAAGGTGGTGACAGTGCAGACATGATGAAGAATGTAACCAGTGAAATAATTTTGAGATCCCTAGTTCTTGGACTTGCCCTGGGCAGTATTCTTTGCCAGCAGGTTGGAAGAAGACACAAGTGGCATATTCATCCGACTTTTAATAGATGTAAAGCTGGAAAGAATGGCCCATGTAATTGATGACAAAAATATGTCTCAAAATGATTGGGATGTGTTGGAATGCTGGGTTAAAAATAAAAAGATGACATTTCAAAGAGATAAATGTAAAATCTTATTTGGGAGTTAAAAAATCAATGGTAATGATGGGAGAAAAAAAATTGGCAGTAGTTCTGGAGTAGTTCTGGTAGAGAAAAGACATTTAGGTTTTGTTTGACTAAAAGCTCAATATGAGCTGCTAAATCTGATGAGGCAACTAAAAAGCTGCATTAATGGAACCATAATGTATTGACCAGGAAGTCACCCCCCTTCCATTGTTAGATGCACCTCGAGCTTTGTGCTTGCGGGTGTAACTTTTATAGGATAGTCAAATAAGAGAGTGCCAGAGAAGGCAATTAGTAAAAGGCCTGAGGGACCAGAAGTGATATCTCAGGAGAAACCACTGCACGAACTGGGTGCATCTAAATGAAAGGAAAACCGCAAAGCTTTGGGCAAGTTGCTGTCTGTGCCTCGGTTGCCGTACCTGTGAAATGGGGAGGGGAGGACATTTCTATGTGGTGGGGGTAGGGAGTGCCTGACCGGAAGGGCTGGGTGATGAGACTGGTGGGGATGAGACTGTGAGCCTCTTTGTATCGCAGCATAGGAATTTAAAGTTCATCCTGTGCTGTAGGTGTACCACAGGGTCACCCTGTTATCTTTTCAACCAGGGTATGAGAATAAAAGGGGGCTTAGTAAACACAGCAGGACAGCAGGTGTGAAATGGGGATGTTGCAGGCACCCCAGGCAGACGAGGAGGAAAGGTCATCTGGTAGTGGGCACTATTGGTGGGGAAACTGCCTCTCGGGTGAAATGACCTGACTTTGGAGGCGTGTAAGCAGAGCTTGGGTGAACTTCTGTTAAGGAGCAACCTTTTTGCTTGGGTGGAAATGAACTAGAACTTTAAGATTTTTGTTTTAAAGATTTATTTTATTGTTTGAGAGAAGGTGAGAGAAAGAGAGCCCAGGGTAGTTTCCATAGTTGCACATCATTAGTTGTGACATAGTTTCATTCCACACAGATGGATGTGAGGCAGTGTGGGGCAGAAATTGAACTGGGGGCCTCTTGCATGGGACGCAGGAACCTTCACCACTGAGCCATTATAATGGTTACCAGTTGCTCTGCAGTTCAGCATATGGGGTTTGCACAGGCTGGGGCTGGGAATTGAACCCCAGACCTTGTGTTTGTGAGGCAAGCACTCAATCACTGAGCTATCCCAGCATCCCATAAGATTCTTCTTAAATACTGCTACAAGTAACAGCTGTTGGTGGTATACAAAGCATGTTAAGTAGAAACCATCTGGGCTTACCCTCCCCAAATTCTTTTAGATGTGTGTGTCTTGCAAAAAGAGGGCAGAAAGCTTCTTCTGAATTATGAAACTAATTTGAAGTGTCAGCATCTGCTCACCTGTAGCAGTAGTTCTGGTGTGCTTCAGGGCACTTCTTAACAACACTGCTCCCCAGGGTGCCTCCCTGGGCTTCCAGAGTCAGGGGGGTGGAGGGGCATGTTAAGAAACATGATCTTCCTAGTGTGATGCCATTCACATCTGGGATGAGCAGCAAAAACATTTCTATTAAATATTTGCTGGATCTATGATAAGATCTGATCAAAGTCAACCCAGAAGCCATTACTTGGCACCTTTAGAAGCTTAAAATAAATGTTACAGTGACAACCTGTCACTTATTTAGAGCTCCGGTTCTCAGGCCCAGCCTACTCTCCTTACTAGTTAGAAGTATCATGGCATGCTTTTATCGTTACAAGAGTGAAGATTGCCCCATGAAGGGTGGAGGCTTTTGGGGGGATTAGGGACAGTTGCACCGCCTGTTGTGCCAGTAGTTCACACATAGATGAGCACCCCCTGTTCTATGGGTAGATAACCTCTGTGCTGCCTTGAGAGGAAAGGAAACCCCAAGCAGGTTGGTAAGGAGTACTTCTATCCCTTCCGATTTCTCTGCCTTTGACCATAAAAGTCACTACTGTGCTCATGAGCCAGACAGTAGATTGTGTGAAAGGACACACATTAAGGAGATTCTTAGTGATCTTCTCTCGGTTTTCATTTTCAGGTGCAAAACTGAGTGACTCTTAGGAAAAAGAGAAGTCTACCCTATGAGAATCAGTGACACTGAGCCTAAAAATTGTACTGTATGCTTTCTAGTTAGTGTTTCAAATACAAAAATTGTATCTTGGAGCCAAGAAAGGAGTGTGAAAGGAAATTAGAGAAAAAGGTTACACGTGTGGAAGAAAAATCAATTCCGCAAGAAGAGCATTATTGCTCTCCTTACTCTGAAAATTCCCAGACTAATTATAATATAGTTACTATTTCATAAGGCTAAAAAAAGAAGTGGTATTTTGTTCTTGAAACCTGAATGTACTTCAGCAGTCACAGACATGTAGAAAGATTTAAGGACCAGGTACCGGCTGAGATGTTGACTCCTGTGAGGACTGCTCTTCTTTCCTTGTCTCACATTTTAATTGATCCAGCCTGACTTGGGGGGGAGAAGTGACGTCATTGAAAGCCCTGGGCCCCTGTAAAAGAGCTAACGTACATTTTAGCTATGGCAGTGTCTAAAACATGAAACAGAAAGCAAAAATCATAAAAGGGATTGAGAGGCAAGAAAGATTTGAGCATTTCCCTCACAGATGTTCCTTAGAATGCCTTCAGATATGGGTGCAGCAGTATTTTGGGCCGTCTGATTATAACTGATAAAATAGGAACTGGGCACAATTGGGTTTACCTGCTAACCTATAACTATACACAGTTCACCTGCTTTTTCCTTTCCCCCCCAAAGATTTATTTTATTGTTTTTGACAGAGAGATATAGAGACAGAGAGAAGGGGGAAGGCCCAGAGCAGTTTCCATAGTTGTATATCATCAGTTTTGTTTTTGTTTTTCAACATGGTTTCATTGCACACACGGGTTGGTAGGGGCTGTGCAGGGTGAGAACCGGGCCAGGGGCTTCATGTATGGGAGGCATGCCCCTGTTAGCTGGGGGCCGAACCAGGGGCCTCCCACCTATGGGGAGCTCGCCCCAGTGAGAACTGACTGGGAGCTTCCCACATGGGAAGCATACCCCAGTTTAGCATGTGGGTCTGCACGGGCTGGGGCCGGGGCCAGGGCCTGGACTCGATCCTCAGACCCCAGAGCTGCAAGGTGAGCCATCCTGGCCTCCCCACAGTTCACCTGTTTTTTAAACTCTTGGCTTCCAGCTCATATCTGAGAGCGCTTAGCAAGGTCTGATTCTAATGTTTAATAGGACCTGCCGATGTTTTTAACTATTCTACTTTGTCTGTGTTGGTCTTTTTTTAATTTATTTTTTATTTTTTATCATTAGTTGCAACATGGTTTCATTCTACACAGGTGGACGTGGGGCTGTGTGGGGCAGGAACATAACTGGGGGCCTTCTACGTGGGAGGCAAGAACTTTCACCATCATTCCAGCTGTTACCAATTATGCCAAAGTTCAGCATATGGATTTGCATGGGCTGTGGCCGGGATTCGATCCCCAGACCTTGTGGTTGCAAGGCAAGTGCTCAACCTGTTGAGCTATCTTGGCATCCCTGGTATTTTTAAACTGAGTATAATTTTCTGTTCACTTCATTATAACTCCCTTATGTGTTATATTTTCTATCGTTCAGTTAATTGTGGTTCCTAACACTTGTGCTTTCAATTTTATATTTTTACTCAATCAGCCTTTCTGTCAAATGTGTAATAATCTGTAAATAAATGCAGGCATTTCAAAAGTCTTCTTTGACCAAGATGGTGGCGTGAGAGGAACCTTTAAAACCTCTCCTGGAAAGAACAATTTAATATATATTTTATTTATTTATTTTTGACAGAGGAGAGAGAGAGAGAGAGATATACAGAGACAGAGAGAGAACTGAACTAGGGAAGCTCCCAGTTCAGCATATGGTTCCGCACGGGCCGGGGCCAGGATTCGATCCTTGGTCCCCGGCGCTGCAAAGTGAGCACCTAACCCACTGAGCCATCCCGGCTTCCCCGGAAAGAACAATTTAAACAACAAAAATCCAACCAGAGAATCCCTAAGCAACACACAGCCTTGGCTGAGGGACCCTTTCATCACAAGAAAATACCTAAAGCTGGAGAAAGGGAGGCAGGTGAGACAGAAAGAAAGGGAGCTGTGCAGAGACACACTGTGGAACACAACCTGGTGAGCGACCCAGTGGCTGGCCTGGAGACCAGCAGGGGAGAGACTGATGGAGGCTTGCTCAGCTGGCCCATCCCAGAGCCTACCTTCCATGGGTTGCTGCTGCGGGGTGGCCACTGCCCTGTGGTGTGGACAGGCCTGTGCCTTTCCTGGTGACCCCCACCCTCGCTCTTTCCACTGAGGCCAGCAGAGGGAAGCCGCCATAGTCCTGTGATGCAGGCAAACCTGTGCCATTCTTGGCAAACCTTGCCCCTACCTTTCCTGCTGAAGCCAGCAGATGGAACTAGGAAAACTGAAGCACAGGTGTAGCAGCTTCTGACTGCAGTTGGATCTCAGAGGCATAGAATATCACCACCCACCATACCTTCCCAAAGAGGAGGCATACAGAGACCAACACCTGAGTCAAAGAGAAGTCCACCTTCTAGGAAGTCTCCCACTGTGAGAAAACCAAATAAATAAGAGAAAATATTACAAGACAGTGCAGTCACACCAGCTAAGAAGTAAAAGAAAGTTTTTTTTCACATCTACCAGGGGAAAAGCCGTCATGTCCAGGTAAAGAAATGCTCCAACAGCGATGAATACCCCTTTGTTCAAAGGTGCCCAGAAAGAAAGAGAAAAACCTCCAGAAAAGAAAATTGAGGATATGGAAACATATGAGCTAAATGACATCGAATTAAAGATTTCAATTCTTAAAACACTCAAAGAGATCAAAGAAAACTGGTTGAGTGCACAGAGGGAGCTAAGTGACCTCAGAAAGGAAATCAAATTTATAAAAAGAAGCAAATAGAAATTCTGGAAATAAACAATAGAATAAAAGAAATGAAAAATGAAACAGTTAGCATAGGAAGCAGAGCTGACCAAATAGAGGAAAGAATTAGAGAAATTTGGAATTGTCACAAAAGGAAGAAGAGAGAGACCTAAGAGTTAAAAAATGAAACATATTTACAAAAACTATCTGACTTCATTAGAAAAAATAATATAAGAATAATACATATTTCAGAGGGAGCAGAGGATGAGGTAGACACATAGAATTTGTTCAGACAAATAGTAGATGAGGATTTTCCAAATCTATGGCAAGAACTGGAACTTGAAATTCAAGAAGGGAACAGGACTCCTAGATTCTTGAATTCTAGCAGACTCTCTTCGAGGCATATTATACTGAAGATATCTAAGATCAAAGACAAAGAAAGAATCCTCAAGGCAGCCAGAAAAAAGAACACTGTAACCTATAAAGGAAAGCCCATCAGATTATCATCAGATTTCTCAAGAGAAACTCTACAAGGCAGAAGGGAATGGAACAAAGTATTCAAAATATTAAAGGAGAAAAATTACCAACCAAGAATCCTGTGCCCAGCGAAGTTATCCTTTAGATATGAAGGAAGAATAAAGACCTTTACAGACATACAGAAATTGAAGGAATTCTCCAGCACAGGGCCAGCATTTCAAGAAATATTGAAGGAGGCGATTGGACCTGAAACAAAAAGTAAAAATAAATAGGGATAAACTGGAACAACAAAAACATAAATGGGGAGAAAGTAAAGGTTTAAATTTCCAAAGAGAATGGAGGTAAGAAACATCCTTAAGAAAAGGAACCATTGCATATATAAAACTTTCTTTTATATAAAGTTCATGGTAACCACTTAAAAAGAGCTTAGAACTGGGACACATAACAATAAAAGAAGAGAAAACAGTCATAAACACCATTGAACTAAAATAACCGATAGGAATGAAAGCACAGAAGCAATTAAAAAAAAGAGCTACCATAAAACAAAACATAAAATGGCTATAGGAAATCCTCATATATCAATCATCACCCTAAATGTAAATGGACTGAACTCACCAATAAGAAGACACAGAGTAGCAAACTGGATCAAAGAACAAAAATCAACCTTATGCTGTCTACAAGAGACATATGTCAGCCACAAGGAGAAACACAGACTCAAACTGAAAGGGTGGGAAAAAATACTCCAAGCACATGGCACCCAGAGCAAAGCAGATGTAGCCATACTTATATCTGACAAAGTAGATTGCAGGATCAAAAAGAACAAGAGACAAAGATGGATACTTCATAATGATAAAGGGGACAATACAACAAGAAGATATCACACTTATTAATATATATATCCCCAACAAAGTAGCACCAAAATTTACAAAGCAACTACTAACAAATCTAAAAGGAGAAACCAACAAAAACACAGTTATAGTAGGGGACTTGAACACCACACTGACACCCATGGACAGATCATCCAAACAGAAAAGAAATAAGGAAATATCAGCTTTAAATGATACAGCAATTGGACATAGTTGACATTTACAGGATATTTCATCCTACAACACAGGACTATACATTCTTCTCTGATGCACATGGAACATTCTCAAGGATAGAGCAAATACTAGGACACAGAGCTAGCCTCAGCAAATTTAAGAAGATTGAAATTATACCAAGTTTATTCTCTGATCACAAAGCTTTGAAATTGATCAGCTACAAAATGAAAGCAGGAAAAACCATATATACATGGAGATTAAATAACATCTTATTAAAAAATTAATGGATCAAAGAAGAAATGAAAGAAGAGATTAAAAAAATACATAGAATCAAATGACAATGAAAATACAACATACCAAAATTACTGGGATGCAGCAAAAGCAGTAATAAGAGGGAAATTTATATCACTACAGATCTATCTCAAGAAACAAGAAAAATCACAAGTAAACAACCTAATATCACGTCTTCAAGAACTAGAAAAAGAAGAACAAAAAACACTCAAAGCCAGCAGAAGGAAGGAAATCATAAAAATTAAAGCAGAATGAAATGACATAGAGAATAGAAAAACAATAGAAAAAATTAATGCAACAAAGAGCTGGTTCTTTGAAAAAAATAATAAAATTGACAAACCCATGGCTAGGCTCACCAAGAGAAAAAGAGAAAACATACAAATAACCCAAATTAGAAATGAAAGAGGGGAAATTACAACAGATACCACAGAAATACAAAGGATCATACAAGAATACTATTAAGGACTATATGCCACCAAATTTTGCAACTTAGAAGAAATGGACAAGTTTTTAGAAACATATAGTCTACCTAGACTGAATCAAGAAGAACTGAATAACCTAAACAGACCAATCAACAGTAAGGAAACTGAAACAATCATCCCAAACCTCCACAACAGCAAGAGTCCAGGGCCATATGGTCTCACTAATGAGTTTTACCAGGCATTCAAAGAGGAACTAACACCTATTCTCCTCACACTTTTCCAAAAAAATTGAAGAAGCAATACTTCCCATCTCATTCTATGAGGCCACCATTACCCTAATACCAGAACCTGACAAGGACATCACAAAGAAAGGTAAACTATAGACCAATATCTCTGATGAACACCGATGCAAAAATCCTAACCAAAATACTAGCAAATAGAATACAACAATGCATTAAAAAGATTATACATCATGATCAAATGGGATTCATCCCAGGGGCATAAGGATGGTTCAACATATGCAAATTGCTCAATGTGATACACCACATAAACAAAATTAAAGATAAAAACCATATGATTATATCAGTCTATGCAGAAAAAGCACTCAACAAGATACAACATCCATTTATGATCAAAACACTTAATAAAATGGATATAGAAGGAAAGTATATCAACATAATAAAGGCCATATATGACAAACCCTCAGCAAATATCATAATGAATGGGGAAAAACTGAAACCTTTTTTTCTAAAATCAGGAACAAGAGAGGGATATTCCATCACCACTGCTATTTAATATAGTGCTGGAAGTCCTAGTCAGAGCCATCAGGCAGGAAAAAGAAAGAAAAGGCATTCAGATAGGGAATGAAGAAGTTAAGACTGTCACTTTTTGCAGATGACATGATCCTTTATATAGAAAATCTTAAAGACTCCACCAGAAAACTATTACAAATAATAAATGAATATGGTAAAGTTGCAGGATACAAAATCAATGCACAAAAATCTACAGCATTTTTATATGCAAACAATGAAACTTCAGAAAAAGAAATGAGAAAAATGGTACTGTTTGTGATCAAAACAAAAATAATAAAATACTTAGGAGTAAATTTAACAAAGAATGTGATGAACTTATACGTGGAAAACTATAAGACATTATTAAAAGAAATTGAAGAAGATACAAAGAAATAGAAAGATATTCCATGCTTATGGATTGGAAGAATAGACATAGTTAAAATGGCCGTATTACCCAGAGCAATATACAGATTTAATGCCATTCCAATAAAAATCTCACAGACATTATTTCGAGAAATAGTAAAAAAAACTTCTCAGATTCACATGGAACCACAAAAGACCCTGAATCACCAAAGCAATCCTCCAAAAAAAAAAAAAAAAAAAAGGAATAAAGCTGGAGACATCACATTCCCAGACTACAGTCTATACTACAAAGCATCAATAATCAAAACACCTTGGTATTGGCAGAAAAATACACATACAGATCAATGGAGCAGAATTGAAAACCCAGAAATAAACCCACAAATATATGGGCAGATAATTTTTGACAGAGGAGCAAAAAATATACAATAGAGAAAAGAAAGCCTCTTCAGTAAATGGTGCTGGTAAAATTGGAAAACCACTTTCAAAAGAATGAATCTGGACTGTGAACTGTCACTATATACCAAAATTAACTCAAAGTGGATTAAAGACCTCCACATAAGACCTGAAACAGTAGGGTTCATAGAAGAAAGCATTGGTACTAAATAAACTTATAGACCTTGGGTTCAGAGAGCACATTATGAACTTGACCCCCCAGGCAAGGGAAATAAAAGTAAAAATAAATGAATGGGACTATATTAAACTAAAAAACTTCTATATAACAAAGGACACTGTCAACAAAGTGGAAAGGAAACCAACCGAATGGGGTAATATATTTGCAAACAATATCTCTGATCAGGGGCTAATATCTAAAATATATAAAGAACTCATACAACAACAACAAAAAAGACCGATCCCATTAAAAAATGGGCAGAAGACCTAAACAGACACTTCTCCCCAGAAGATATATAAACAGCCAACAGATACATGAAAAAATGCTCTATATCACTAGCAATTAGGGAGATGCAAATAAAAACCACAATGAGATACCACCTCACACTTGTCAAAATGGCTGTAATCAACAAGACAAGTTGTAACAAGTGCTGGAGAGGCTGTGGACAAAAAGAAACCCTCATACACTGCTGGTGGAAATGCAAACTGGTATAACACTGTGGAAGACAGTATGGAGGATCCTCAAAAAATTAGAAATGGAGTTGCCATATGACTCAGGAATCCTTCTTCTGGGTATCTACCCAAAGAACATATATCTTAATTTGCAAAGATATCTGTACCCCAATATTTATCGCAGCACTGTTCACAGTGGCCAAGTCATGGAAACAACCAAAGTGTCCTCCGATAGATGACTGGATAAAGAAGTTGTGGTACATTTATACAATGGAATGCTACTCAGCAATAAGAAAAGATGAAATACAGCCATTTGTGACAACATGGACGAACCTTGAAAACATCTTATTAAGTAAAATAAGTCAGACTGAAAGAAGAAAGAAACATATGACCTCATTCATAGGTGGAATATAAAACTGAAAGTAGCAAGCAAAAAGTTGTGGACACAGTCAGTGGTTTGGAGGTTGCCTGGGGGTGGGGGTGGGGGTGGGGGTGGGGAGCTGGGAGGAGGGCTGGGGGGGCATAGGGAGGGGCATCAAATGTAACAAAAATAACAACAACAACAATTTTTTTCCTTGACTAAGGAATTACAGAAATCTTCTTGAACTACATAGATCATCTCTTTGTTGGTCTTTCTTTGCTTTATTTTCTGCAGAGCATACTTGTTTTCCAGTGGTGCAGAAGGGTTTCCTTTATTCTTAGGCATCCAGTGTGAAGCTCACATCAAATGTGGAGAGGAAGATCTGTGGATAAGTAATTTTCAGCAGTTCTTGTGGGGAGTACTGTACTGCCCTGCTTGTTCAGTGTAATATTCGTGCCATTTGATTCCTGATGTTATTCTGGACTCCTTAATACCAGGAATCACATGCTAAACATTACTCATATAGCTTGAAGAAAAGCCTAGTGACAGTTGTGGTGGCAGGTACCACTTACCAGTGCCTTTGTGTTAACTCACTGACATCTTAAAGCTATACTGAAAGATAGCATTATTGCTCCCCTTACTTTGAAAAGGAAGGAATTGAGTCTCATAGAGCGTAATAGTCTTGCCCAAGAGTGAAATGCCATACTAAGTTTTGAAGCTTGGATTTTTACTTTTGGTCTTTCTGACTCCAAAACCATGTGTTTGTGTGCAGGTGTGTATGTGTAGTTATACTATTCTGCTTGAAAAAAATCAATAGATGATTGATTTGTCTAAGTCTTTAAAGAAAATTGTAGTTTAGGATATACTCCCAACTTTCACTAACCATAGAAGAAAGCTAGTCCAAGTCCTTTTTCTCAGATTTTTCTCCAGATGAGGAAAACACTGATGTGCACTTTGTGATTCAACCCTTTTGGCCTGGATGAATTATATTCTAGGTAACAGAGAGAAACAATTAAATCACTTGTAGAATCTTTGGAGAATCATGGATAATAAATGGGATAGGAACAGGAAAGCTGATATAAGCAAACTTTTTCTAAGAAATGGGCTGGTTGTAGATAAGACAGTCTGACATCATTTTCATAAAACATTCTTGAACAGGTTGTGAAACTGACAATTTGTAAGTACCGGGATAAAAAGGAGTGGTCCCTAAATGAAAACACAGACTCATTGAGAATGTCTTGCCCAGGTAGCATCATTTTTTTTCAGGAAATTTAAAGTTGCAAAGCCTTAAACAAAGCCAATATGGCAGACCTGGTATATCTAGGGTTCAGCAAGACATTTGATAGTGTGTCTGTGTCAGGTTACTTCACACCCAAAGCTTCCTGGACCAGATTGGTGACTATGATCTGTCTAAAAGGATAGTTAGACACCATCATCCCCATTTGGATGACTGCTCCAGGATTCGTACACTCAAGTGCCACACAGGTGTGCAGACAGATTTCTCATGTGGACTCTGTGCATTGGGCCCCTATTGAAGACTTATTGTAACATAGATGAGGATAAATAAAACATGGAAACCAAAGTTTTAAGCGATCTAAAGTTTGGAAAATGATGAATATTTTGGCTGAGATGATAAGGTTTCAAACAGATATAAACAGTTGAGACAATGGGGCTAACTCCGACTGAGATCATTCTTTGTCACTAACTCAACAATATTAAGTACCCTGGTGGCCAGGAATTGGACTGGAAATTGGAATTAGGAAATATACAAGCTATAGAAAGGAGAGCAAGAAACAGATGGTGTTCAGTAACAGTGCTTTGATGGGGAGCAAGGAGGAAATGAACCTCATAAAGGTTTGGTTTGGGTGGGGGTTGGGGAAGAGTTTCCTGCACCAAGAAAGACCTCCTGGATAAGGTAGTATTTGAATAGTTTTGAAGAATGAGGAGAACTTGGCTGTGTAATCAGTATTGGGATGAAGGGTGTTCCCCATTCAGGGAGCAGCATTTATGATGGTGTAGTGACTAGGAGAGGTGAGAAGTAGGTGAAAGGCCATGGGAAAATCAATCCACAATGGCCATTGATGGCAGGAAACTGGAATAGAGAGATGTGTTACATATTTTGCTCACTTTTCTGTTCTCTGCTGCTGGATTATAGGATGTAACTAGTCACTTTTCCACTGTTTTCTATGAGTGGGCACTGCTCTGATGGTTTACATGTTTTGCCTCATTCAATCATCACAATAACCCAGCACAGTAGGAACTGTTATTACCTCAATGAAGCAGGGAGAAACGGAGGCAATAGAGAGGTTACCAGTAAATAACTCAACTGAACTCACTCGGCTAAGAAATGCCAGTGTCAACATTTGAACATTAGTAGAAGAACCTCAGAGTCCTGTCTTTAACCACCACATTCACTTGTTAGGGAGCACGAGGGCTAAAAGGAGAGAAAGTGTCCTCTGAATTGAACAACGGGGAGGTTCTTTGTCACCTGGCTCTGCCATGTACCTGAGGGAACCTTTGTGGGGCGGGTTGAATGTGAAGTAAGGAAATAGAAAGGAAGGGAGACAGTTTTCCGAAAGAAAAGATGGGCCTTATCTGGAGGGTAACATGGTGTCCAAAGTGGATTTTGTTTTAGAATTAATTAATTTTTTTTAAAGATTATTTATTTATTTATTTATTTGCCAGAGAGACAGAGAGAGACAGAGAGAAGGGGGAGGGCCCAGAGCAGTCTTCATAGCTGCACATCATTGGTTTCTACATAGTTTCATTGCACAGGTGGATGGGGGCTGCGCAGGGCAGGAACTGGCTAGGGATCTCCCTCATAAGAAGCTTGCCCCGGCGAGAACTGAACTGAGGGCTCACCCCAGTTCAGCGTATGGATCCGTACATGTCGGGGCTGGGAGTCGATCCTTGGAACCTGGGGCTGCAAATGAGTGCTCAACCCACGGAGCCATCCCGGCTTCCCCCAAATAGCAACTATTAATATGTGAGCTGATGGCTATGTTAATTAGCTTGATTGTGGTGGTGATTTCACATTGTATACATATATTAATACATGCAGTTGCATTAAATATATGCACAGCTTTTGTCCATTATACGTGGATAAAACGATTCCTAAGTAGTAGTAGAATCAGAGCAGGGAATGACATTCTTCTGATGTGGAGGAATGAGGAATGTGATGTGAGGTTGTGGCGGGGAGGGTAGGGCTGTCTCCATAGACAGAGATGCAGGGTCTTATTCTGGGAGTAGCTCATTAGGTGGAGTGGCATTAGCTGACCTCATTAGGCCTAGCAGGTACGTTCTCTGGAATTAGCCTCTTTTGTCAACCAAAATGGTTCTCACTGGACTGACTTACCCCTTCTGGCTCCCTTTTCTCCCTTTTTCTTCCATGTCTATCTAGGACTTGTGTAGAAACTTTATTTCCAACCACTCTTTGTTTCTGTTCCATTTAGGAACAGAAAAGAAGCCCCCCTGATAAGATCTGCTGGGCTGGAGGGGTGGGAAGAGGGCAGGTTCAGTGCACTTTGCTTTCATCCCCTAGGAAAGAACAGGCGGGCAACCAGGAGGAAGGTTGGAAGAAGTCAACTTGTTTAACAAGCAGAGAAGTAAAGATTAGAGTAACCATGACAACAGGCTACTGGCAGAGTTACTCAGGATTTGGGGAGGAGGGCAGTGAAAAGAGTTGGCTGGGTATAAGCCCAGAGTTTTGGAAAATGTAATTTCTTCCTTCAGGGCTCTTGGATGTTAAGAAATCAGCATAGTCACCAATAGTGACTGGGAGGGAAAGAAAGGCTAGAGGGAAAGCAGTGTGGATTAGCTGGGAAGATGGGTCCAGCTGATTCAAAGACACGCACTCCCTGAGGACTGAGCAAGGTTTCCGGCAGGAGGTACAGAAGGGTGTTGGGGGAGTCAGTCTCCCCCTGTCTCTGGGCACACATGTTCTTCTTTTTGGTCTCATTTCATTACTTACAACACTGGGGTAGCCAAGGTGACATAACTAATATGGCTTTTTGTTTCTCATTTCTGAATAGTGAGGCATGAGCTTGTCAAGGCTTTCTTCTGAGGGTGCTCCATGTATGTCTTTATGCAGCTTCTTCTCCCACCCCAGGCCTGTAATTAGCTAAGAATTTCTTGGAAGTCTTTTGCCCTTGCTATAATGTGACAACTTCTGTAGCTTCTTGAATTTCTATCAGTGTAGAATGTAGACACTTTAAAAATGTATGTGAATATAGTTCATTTCTGAATACACTCAAAGCACCTGAATGGGAAATGTAAGAGCTTGTCATGATTACAAACAAATGATGCTTTTGGCTTAACTATCTTCTCGTCACACCCAGTGTGATCTCACCCATAATAGTACCAGTTAGGGAGGGACATATCAGACTTTCCCTCAATCTAATGTAAGTGCTTTGCAGACAGGGCTTTGAGAGTCCACCTCCTTCTCCCCTTTCCACCCAGACTGCCCCACTTCAAGTTCCTTCCTGCAGAAATAAATGCTAGAGCTGCATTTCTTTGGTCTATGGCCTGAGATACAGAGTGAACCTCAGGGAGCTCTGAACCCTGAGCCTCACCCAGGGGCTCTTAGAACCACTTTGTTGCTATAGGTTAGGTGTCACAAATATTGTTTCTGAGATTTTTGATTTTGATTGGGGGGTGATGGTGGTGGTGGTGGTGGTAAAGTGGATTCATATCCATTTCTAAATCTCTTCCCTCCAAATGTATAGCCCAAGCTGTTGGAAAGTAAGGTTCTTTTACACAAAGGAAAGTCAAAACAAGATAGATAGGACGTGAGCTCTTTGTTCCAAGCTGTCATAAATAGCTGTGAAAAGAGAAAACATAAAGAGAGCTGATTTCCCTATGGTACAGAGAAGATCTGCTGCAGAGCAGGAAAAAGTATGCATGATTCTCCAGCTCTGTTGTAATCCTAAATTTCCTTTTTTTTGGTTAACTGACTTCTGCCAGGTGGATGTAGTCATCGCGTTCTTCTCAGCTACATTAAGACTCGTAAACATGTGGATCTGTCCAGCAATGATGCAAAGAGTTCCCAGCACCCCGGGGAACAGGCACTACATTGAGATTTCATTGGTCTGGAGAGACTTCCCAAGCCAGTGACTTCAATCTGGCTTCATGTTGTCAGTATCAGCCATGGGAAATCGAACCATGTGCAATGAGAGGTAACTGGATAAGTGTTCTAAGTGGCGAGAAAACAAAGGAAGACACAACTATAAGATGATAAAGGTGAACCCTTTTTGTGTGTGGGGACTGCATTAGGAAAATTCAAGAGGATTTTGGGAAGGAGTGCAGGAATGGTTCTACAATAGAGTATGAAACTCATTGATTTACTCACCTTATAACCTTATTGCAAGTAAACCATAAATTGCATAGACATACTTATACATACCTCCCCCCGGGGGGTTCGAACCTCAACATAAGAATTTGGGGGGGATGCAAACATGTAGCCCATAACAAGGTCTCACAGATCAGATGACAATGAACATACATCTTAAAGAGCTGCTAAGTCAAGAGATAAGGGATGCATCCACTCTCTCACCCTTGCCTCCCCAACCCCCTGAAAAAAAAGGAATGGACAGGAAAGGATGGAATGACATATGCATTTGGGAGACTACACAGAATTTAGGGTAGTTAGAAGGTAGAAAGGAAATTATGGAGTAGGGACATGTCAGAGGACTTAGACATACTTTGCAGTGGATGTGGAGCCACTAGTTCATCTTAAGGTGAGGGCAGCACATCCAGCCTCACTGAAAGCAGGAGGGCCTGGGTGAAAGGGAGGCCATCCTGGTGGCTAGCCTGGTGGCCACAGAGGGTGGGGGAGAGCAGGCTGATTTGTGACTGGCTATACGAGGAATGGAGAAGAGTGGCTTATTAAGCTGATTTCTAGGCCCCAGCTTGAATGATTTGTTCTCATGGGAAGCACACGTTGGGGACAGGTGTGGAGGACAGAGCATGGATACAGCTTTAGGCATTTTGAATGGGTGCTGTTCTCTTCAAGCTGGTCCAGCAAAAGGTCTGAACAGGGATGAAATGTTGGGGCTCTCACCACAGAGGAGCAGCAAGAGTGTGAAAGTGCGTGACTTCTAGGGAGACCGTGTGAAAAAGACAGGATCACTGAGCACAGAATTCCAGGGACACAACTATTATGGGAGGAAGAAGAGAAGCCTGGGATGGAGAGGGGATCGAGAAATCAGAAGTGCATCAGTCAGGGAAGTTGTGGTAAAGAGGAAGACGTGCAGAACTGAGAAGTGTCAATAGAACCTGACCCTTGGGGCGGTGATGGTGGCTTTGGGGAGAGGTTTCCCTGGAATGGGGAGAGGGAAAGCTGAGGACTGTGGATTAAAGGGTGAACACAACATTAAATGGAGCAAAACAGAGTGGGTACCAGGAAGGGGACCTCTGAAGAGTCAGAAGACAGCTTTCCTTCCTGGAGAATGTTTACTGATAAACTCCAGAGAAGAAACAAACACAAAAGGGAAATAATTAAAACAAAAAACAAGAAACAGTTTATGTATGCTAAAACACATTAAAAATATATGCAGCCCACATAGTTGAGAGAGCAAGAAGGTAGGTAGATACCGGGGTGAGAGGAGGTAAAAACTGAAGGGGGTTAGGTGTTAAGAAAGAAAAGAGAAGGGAGGGGAGGGGAGAAGAGGAGAGGGAAAGGAACGAGGTTGAGGACTTAGCCTTGTGAACACTGTGTTAATCAACTCTTGATTCAACATAGTCTCTGAGGCAAGTTCATTTTAGAATTGGAATTTAAATAAAAAAACTCTACAAGTCTAAATACTTAGTCTTTTAGATCCTAGTGATGATTGAAGTTAAATAGCTCTTTTAAGAACAGCACAGCATGGAAAATAACTAGGTTTACCCAGCTAAGTTTAGCATATAAAGCTCTTTACTGAATGGCTTCTTTGTCAACCTCAGGCTGGAGGAGTGCAGTTCCTTTTTATTTAGTGAATTCCCTAATTGGATTTTGTTGGCCAATCTTACTTTCTCACATTGTAAGATTTTAATAAATCATTATAATCATTCCCTCATGTCTTGCAAAAATAACCTTCCTGAATGATTTTTTCCCCCTGTGTTTGCATCATGGGATTATTAGTGTAGCTTACAAATGAATCAGAAAAGGGCTCTGCAGCCAAAGGTATATTTCCATCATTTCCTAGGCGTGGACTTGGAGTCCCTGAGGTCATGCTTGGCTGGGAGGGCACAGCAGGTCTTGGCATATTATCTCCTGTCTGGATTATTGATGAGATGCTCTGCTTGGAAAACAGGGGGGAAATCTTATCTGCGTGGTTATTAAGGTCTCTGCAGGAAACAGGTTTATTGGTGATATATGTATACCAGTGGTTCTATTGCATTGTCAACGCCGATTGTTCTTGTCAGTTCTTGTTGATCACTGGGTAAGGAGGAGCTTAATTAGTTTAACTCAAGCTTGTCCAACCTGCAGCCCAGGCCAGCTTGAATGCTGCCCAATACAAATTCATAAACTTTCTTAAAACATTATGAGATTTTTTTGTGATTTTTTTTTTTTTTTAGCTCATCAGCTATTGTTAGTGTATTTTATGTGTGGTCTAGACAATTCTTCTTCTTCCATATGGCCCAGGGAAGCCAAAAGTTTGGACAGCCCTGGTTTAACTGATGTGCTTGGTGAAAGTCTGGCTCCACATATATCTCTCCTAAGAACCTTGTATGACTGACCTCCTTTTGCAAGGTTGAGGGTCTTTCTCAGTCATCCAGTTAGGACCTGGACCAAGGACCCAAGCCACTTCAAATTTCCAGTGTCTTCAGGTTTGCTGTTTTGCTTGTAGACAGACCCCAACACTTAGAGTTTAGACAGTCAAGTTCTGTGATCCTGAGATGTAGTGATTCCTTACAATGATTGCAATTGGCTGTGTCTCTTTCTACCATTTCTGTCCACCTTCTTCCTTCCCTACTATCCTCTAGGACATATCTGATGTGGAGATAGGTGAGGGTGACCCTCCAAAGGCCTGCAGAACTTTCATAGCCTCCTTGTTGGTGGAGCATGGCGGAACCTGAGGTTACTTTGGCAAAAGGGCAATTACAGAAGTTTCCAGACTAGACTTATTTGTTTGACAATTCAAAGCCCTCCAAGAATTAAGAGCATTCAGTTCAGTTTGTTTCTAATGTGTTCCAAATATAAGTAACAAAGCCAAAGATCTCAATCTAGACATAGGAGTACCTTGTTCACTTGCCTCTATTCTCAGACCCTCCCTGCCCACTTCTCACTCAAGTTGAATGTCACCTTCGTGAGGACATATGGGTGGGAAGACAACAGCCTTAATCTAATCTTTGCTCTGGACTGGCTCCCTTGTTTGGTGGCAAACTCTTAGTGGGAGGTGTAGAGAAAGTCCTTGCATCCTTATAACTTTGCCACTTATATTTCTTTCTATTATGAATTGGTTTTTGCTACTTGTAACCAAAGGATTTTTGATAAATGCCTCAGGAGGCTGGAGGCCTTACTTTATTCTTCCTCTTTGTGTCTGCAGCATCTAACATGTACCTCATTTATAGTCTGCTTAGGTGCCGATTCCATATTTGTTTACTTGGGTGAGTACATGTATATACAAGCTTAGAACCAGAACTTCCCCCAAGCACACAACAGAGAAGCACAGGCCCTAACACATAAAAGAGAAAAAGATGATATGGGAGGAAGAAGGCGAATGTTTTAAAGGCTTGTGTTGTTTGAGCTTTTCTGCCGCATCTATCAAACAAGCCTAGGAGTTTCTGCACGTGTGATATTTTTCATTTTGCTTCCAAATAAGGAGAAGTGTCATCTTCCCAGCCTTCTGCTGTGAGTCGAAGCCACTCGCAGGGCTGTGGCTGCTGGCGTGGAGCTGCTTCCTGAAGGATCCAGGGGGTGGCTGAGCTGCCACTGCTGTTTCTGTCTGTGCCTTTCTTCGCTCAAAAAGTTGGCAAATGCTGGTCATGTCGTGGGTCTATTTATAGTAGGTACACATCTCACCACCTTGTTCTTTTCTTAGCATCAGCTTGACACGCTATCAATTATCCATGAGGTGAATGACAACACTAGGGAAGTTATTTGAGGCAGGTGCCCTGAGGTGAGTGATCGAGGGGGCGGAGGTCACATGGGGACAGCTCCAGATGACAAAGGTAAAATAGACATTCCTTACTGCATTTCAGCCAGGGACTGCTGATTCCAGACAGCTCAGGAGGGTGCCAAGGGTGGAATCCTGGGCGGGTTGCCCACCACACTTGGACTCTGCCCTTTTTACCTGTGTCTGCTTACCTTAGAAAAGCCCACTTAAAAAATACAAGGAGTAGGTGCAGGTGGTGATCTTCCAGAGGAGGTCATTTTTGTCGTACTCTCATCATGGGAGGGGTAGACGTGAGGCCTGGTTAGGGAGCTCCAGGGGGAGTGGGAGTGGATGAGTGGGGGTGTGGGGTTGGGGGAAGGCTGGATGCCCTCCCTCCACCTGGAGTAGCTCAGGGAGGACAGAAGAGGAGTGCCCTGGGGTGGCCCAGCAATGAGGCTGTCCCTGGCCCACAGTGCCTCTGCCTGTCTCGCTTACCGGTACATACTTTAGCATTTTGTCCTCTTGGATTCTGGACTAGGTGTTTTTGTTGTTGTTGTTATTGTTGTTGATGTTTTGTTGTGCATTTGTGTGTGTTTGCAACATTTGTTTTTGTGCAGTTTCTCACTGTAATCTTTTTTTTTACTAAATTTATTGGGGTGACTTTAGTTAGTAAAATTACATAGGTTTCAGTTGCACAATTCTACAGTACTTTGTCTCTGTGTTGCATCTTCTCAAAGGTAATTTAAATGCCCTTTCTGAAACTACTCCCCCAACTCCTTTAAAACCTATATTGTAAAAGAAGTACTGATTACCCCGTTTTGGTGGGACTGGCTGCTTTGATGCCATTTTCTTATTTATTTGCCATTCATTTGGGGCTGTTCTATGGGATCCAGTGGGATTTGCAACCAGCACTGTTATAACAATGCTGATGTCATTGTTTTAAATATATTTTTATTTATTTATTTTTATTTTTGACAGAGAGAGAGAGATACAGAGACAGAGACAGAGAGAGAACTGAACTGGGGGAGCTCCCAGTTCAGCATATGGTTCCGCACGGGCCGGGGCCGGGATTCGATCCCTGGTCCCCGGCGCTGCAAAGTGAGCGCTCAACCCACTGAGCCATCCCGGCTTCCCCGATGTCATTGTTTTAGCTCCAGCAATTGAATTGCTTGTAAAGGCTGTGGGAGATGGACTGCTGCCTCTTCTATGACCTCTCAGTATTACCCTTCCAGCCCATGTCCTTGGTCTGTCTTGGACTGTGACCCTGAAGGAGAGAAAGACTGAATTTAAGTCAAAGAAAATGGAAAGTGAATTCATGAAACGTTCTTTCAGCCTTGTCTTTGGGTCTAAACTAGCTTTGACTTTAAACCCTGTTCCTGTCTTGGTTTCTCGTCTCCCTTCCTCCCCCTTATCCTGCATTTCTTTTGGGACAAAACCATCTCCTACAGTGTGTGTGTATGTGTGTGTGTGTGTGCACACGTGGATTCCTTGGGGATGGGGCAGATGGGTCCTGGAAGGCCTTGGAATCCTTGTAAGGTTCCTAAATGTATGTGATGGGCACTCTGGCAGGCGCTGGCAGACTCTCCCCAGGCTCCCGGCTCCGAGTCTAATGCCATCTGCCTGGCTAATCCACTTTCCGGGCCAGTGTCTAGTGCCAGCCAGTGTCTGGATCTGTGAGTATCCTGGTGCCATTTAAACTGACTCCTGCTTCCTGGGGATCAGTTTGCAGCCTTTGTTATCTTTTGGCAGAGCCACCCTCCCTATCTTTTCCTTTCTCCTATGTAGTCAGACCACTCAGGTTTAACTTAGTTTATTATTTAGGGACCTCATGGGGGAGGAGTTGAGACGATTACGTTGAGCACAGAACACCAAACTTCCAGATGGATAGTGTGTGTGTGTGTGTGCATCTGTATGGATGTGCGCGCACACGTGTCTGCGTGTGAGTTCGGGAGTACCACTGACTGTCTTAGAAAGATGAATCTGGGGTGGACGGATCTCTTTTGCAGAAGCTGCAGGAACCAGTGCTCAGTGCCCGTGTCTGAGTCCTCAGATGGCTGGTGAGTAAGGAGGAACTTCCTACTTTTTGTTCTAAGTTACAGCGGAAAAAAAAAAAGCCCATGAATATTAGGCCTTTCTGTTTTCTTCTTTGTGGCATGAAGTGTGTGGACCAGGACCCCTGTTTACACCTTTGTGGGAATCATGAGACCTGGTTTTTCTCTTATTTTTATACTAATTATATTATTTTTGAATGATGGGATTTCATCATCCACATTTTTTTTTCATTATTATTTACCCACCTCTTCCGCTTTATTTTCCCCAGCATTTCTTATCCAAGGAGAAATCTTTTTGGGACAAGCTAGGGGAGGTTTGTTCTGGAGAACAGGTTTTAGAAATAGCTGGATTTTTAATCTGAATGCTATTACGATAGGACTTATGATTTTGAAACATATTGGTAGATTGTTTGTAGTTATGTATTTAAATCATAGTCAGCCATATGCACATTGCATTAAATATAGTTAAATGATTGGCTAGTGCCTAGACATAATTCATAAACAGAGATGTTCCTTTAGTTTTTCCTTTTGTCATTATCTATTTTCTTGGCTTGCTCCTTAAGGATCCGTATAGGATCAAATATTTCTAATTTAGCCTAGAAAAATGATAATACATTGTTCTTATGCTTGCTTTTTTGTTGTCCCAAGATTTCAGTTAGGTGTTTGAAAACTACAATCTATAGGTTAATCTAGACTACTGCCTGTTTTTGTAAATAAAGTTTTATTGACACATGAGCATACTATAGAGACTCCATGGCCCACAAAGTCTAAACTATTTAGTATTTGACCCTTAACAGACACAGGTTGCCACTTTCTGCTCTGTCTTACTTTTTTCCCTTTATGTACTTTCAAAAGGTCTATAATAATACAAAGTAGTTAGGAGGTCTTTTTTTTAATATAGTTGACATATATTCTATTACTTTCAGGTTTACAACATAATGATTTGATATATGCAAGGAGTCTTTAATGGAAGAATGAATCATTCTCTGGATGCAAGGAGATTCTAAGTCATTCAGAAAAACAGGAGAGAGTCATCTGAGACATCTATGGGAATGCATATGATAAAAATATATGAAAAGATACCCAACAAATATTTACAGGCTCCACTGAGTGCATGGTAGCTTGTCAGGTGCTCTGAGAGATACTAAAGTGACTGGAACACAGTCCTGTTCTCAGAGAGTTAACTGTCTAACGGGAGGAATCCACTGAAAGAACTGGGATGTCTGACAGGCTCTAATAGTGGCTATAGAAAAACCACATTGTTATGGGATTCAAAGGAGCTAAAATGACTTCTGTAGCCCAGTGTAGGAGGTGGAAACTTTGGAATGGAAATTGAGAAGGGGATAGTGATGACTGCTACTTATAACGGTGGAGGAGATCTTTATCTGTAGCCTCCAGGGCTTCACTGAAGGAGACCTTGCCTTCTGTAGTGGAGGAGGTTTGCTTTTCCCAAAGAAAGGATAGAAGGAGACTTAGCTAGTTATTTGGTGTGAGAGTCACAGTTATAGACTCAGAGATGCCTCAATTAGGCCTTAGGTAGGAACACAAATATGATTAAAGCCAAAATTAATTAGGGATCATCTACTAGTATTCCGTTCATTTTATGGATGAAGAAACTGGAGCCAGGAGATGTATTTAGTTAGCTGTATAAAATTGTGTCTGGAACTTAGAACTTCTGACTTCCTGGTCTCTAATTAAATTCTACGGTTCCCTCCTACCCCCCGCCCACCTCCCTGCCCAGTTTTTAAGCCAGAGTCTCTGTGGATATGCAGGATGTCTCAAGAATTATCAGCATAAAGTCCTTCATGGCCTTAAAGACCTTTATGAATGTGCTAGTCCTTTCTTTGGACCTCTAGAATCCCCATGGTCACAGATGGGGGCGTAAAGTATTGACAGCGTGCCTTAGAACTGTCTTCTCCCAGCTGCCTTGTGAGAGAGCTTATGGGGGTGACCTTCCCAGGCTGGGCCAGGGAATTCTGCTTGGCTGGAGTGCCCCCTATTTTTATACTGCTGCTGATTGGTACCCAGAACACCCATATCAGGTTTTTCTGGGAGGTGGGTGAGTAAATGGCAATGTGGCCTACTGATAATGGGGAGGATCTTGAACTTCCATTGACATGCTGATCAGTAACCATGTGTTCATGCATTCAGTAAGTGTTTATTGAACACCTGCTATGTTCTAGGCTTTGTTCTAGGCACTTGGGATATAACAGTCCTTTAACTAGACAAGGTTCTTCCCCATGTGGGTCTCATATTTCAGTTGCTTCATTAAGGAAGAGTGTATATATATTTATTTATTAGGGAGCACCTTGGAATGTGCACAGGTTGAGGCACTGGCCCTGGGCAGCAAGGCCAACTCGATCTATGCTCCAGCACCACTCTTTGTAGCTCCATTACTCTGCCCTTCTGTACTCATCATTGTATTTCCCTGTTTCCACATCCTTGTCTTGTTAACACCTGCACCCTGGTTCCTCTAGGACTAGGGACTCCTCCCTTAACCTGGCTGTGGCCTGCCTTCTTTCCTGGTTCTTTTCATTTTGTTTGACATTAGGTCCCTGGGTTACATACGTTTTCCTGTCTTGTTGTCTCTTGAGAGGACTCCTGATGCTCATGCTGGCCTTGTCCTAGCCTCTGTTCTCTCACTTTGCCTGTCTGTGCTTTCCCACCCTCTGCAGCCAGTTCTGCTTCTGTTTTCTAGCTCTTGCCCAACACCGCTGAGCATGTCTAGCTCCAGGTCCTGGCTCCCACCTGCGGGGCCATTCACTGCAGGGAACAGACCACCTGTACCTATGTCTGGAGTCAGGACTTTTGGCACATTGTTTCCACTTCAGTGATGGCATTTATTCACTGCATGTCAATTTACCCATTTAGTGTTGTTTATTGGGTATGATTCTAGACAGGAGCATAATGGTGAAGAAGATCAAGTCTCTGTTCTCATCAAGCTTACGTTTACAGATGAGGAATCAAGGTTGGATTTTGGATAACTTCAGGGATCATGATTTCTTCTGGGCAAAATGATGACTTTAGAGTTGATAAACTTAAATATCCCTTTTAGCTCAAATACCCAGTCCATAAAATCCCCCCTTTTCAGTCATTTCTCCTGTTTTAGTATTGTGTTTAGCTAAAGTTATAAAAACAACCAAGATTTTTTAGGAAGACAACAAGAAAAAATAAGAAAGAGAAAAAAAGAATTCTTTAGATCTTGGATAATATGGGACAGTTGGATACTGAAGTGGAAAGTGACAGCCCTTTGATGCCTGTGAGCTAGAGTTCATCAGTGGTTTGAGTGGGGATTTTGGGGGAAATTAACAGTGTCTACAGGAATGATAGAGGATGTCCTAGCTAAGGAGGGAGGTGAAGGAGGGTGCAGAGCACCACACCTTAGTGTCCTGCTTTCATGTGTTTTGCAAATTAAGGAAACACAAAGAGGTGACAGTTGATGGTTTGAGCATGGAAAGTCAGAAGACAGAGGAGCTGTTTATCTTAGGTGAAGTTGTGAATCCTGTTTTATTAGTTTAATGGTAATAGAATGGCTGGAGCTGAATTTATAAATATTCAGTGATCATTTTGGATACGGCAACTGTACATTTCAATTTCAAATAGTGCATTCTGTTGTCACCATAAATAATCCTACAGTCATAACTTGCATGTTAATATTTGGTTCCGAAAATATAATCACTGGTTGATGTTATTGTCTGCTTGGCATGATACTAAATTATCTTGTCATCCAACTCAATTTTTATTATTATCTCGTTGGCAGTTTTATTGGAAGAAATGAGTAATTTGTAAATTATAAAAGGTTAATAGTCCCAGTTATAATTTCCTCCCTTTACCAGATGTTTTTAAGACACCCTCTCTGAATTCTGCCTAATGTTTTTCTAAAGGTTTTTAAAGAACTGGATCATGATTTGGATGATTGTAGGTTGAGAATGGTGGATTAAAATGAATTTCTGATAGTATATGAGGGCTGTTTGGAAAGTATCCAGCCATGTAATATGAAAAATTAAAGGCATTTATGGCTGGATATTTTTCTGGACAGCCCTCAACTAAACAGTATACTATCAGACTTTTTGTTATGCTAAACCAATTAGATTCCTGGGTTTATTTGTTACAGTAACATACTCTACCTAGTCTGCTTAATAAATACAAACCCATTTTATAGACAAGGAAATAAGTTCTTCAAAAAAATTGAAAAAACAAAACAAAACCCAGAAAAATATACAGAAATAAAAAATTCTCCATGCCATTCTCTTTTCAAGAAATAATACTAGGGGAAGCCGGGATGGTTTGGTGGGTTAAGTGCTCACTTTGTAGCGCCCGTGCGGAACCATATGCTGAGCTGGGGACTTCCCCTAGTTCAGTTCTCTCTCTGTCTCTGTCATAAAAATTAATAAAATAAATAAACAAACAAACAAAAAAAAGAAATAATACTAGAATATAAGAGATCCAAGAAGCAGAGATATTGGCTGTCTTATGCTCTATTTCTGTGCCTAATGGTAATTGGTACATAGTAGACACTCAGTAAATATTTGTGGGGTGAATAAATGATTATTTTATGTATTTTCTTCAAGTATCTTTTTCTGTGGACACATATGAAGATTACATAATAATAATTACATTTTCATCTTTAAATCATATCCTGTGTTAGTTCTATACCTGTTGTTTTCATATGCAGTGATTTAAGAATATTTTGTTTATATTTCAACTCTTAGTGATTATGAAATCCAGAATTGATCTTTTATACCTTCCTTGATCATCTCCAGAACTATATTTGTAGACTCAGCACTTGGGTCCAGATAGTCAGTGTTTGATGATGATGAATGGTGATGGTGATGATGATGATGATTGATGATTGATGATGATGATATATAGACAAAATTTAAAGCTCAGCTTTTGCAGTCAGAAAGCCTGACTTTCAATCTTTTCTCTCCCACAGTGATAGATTATATGACTTTGAACAAGTGTCTTACATTTTATAACCTTACGCTTTATAAACCTTATTTCTTGTCTTGGAAAATGGGTTTGCATGTGTTAGGATAGGCTAGCTAGAGAGTATCACCATAACAACCCTGGAATCTAACTGGTTTAGTGCCCAGAAATGTCTTTTGATCACATAGTCTTGAGTTAAGTCTAGAGTCAGTTTCCTTCTTCTCGTGATTGCTGCCATCACCTCTTAACACGTGAGCTTTTGCAGCAAAGGAGAAGAGAACCTGATGATGACACCCAGCCCTAACTGCCTTGACATCAAAATTGCACAATAGATATCACTTCCGCTCACATGTCATTTTGCCAATCTAGGCATATAGCCACCCTCAAGCTCAGGGGCTGGCAGTAAAGTTTTTGGATACCTAGGGAGAAAAGGAGACCCAGAGATGGTGAGCACTGGTAGTTTTTACATGAGCCTAGTAGTAGTAACTTCAGTAAGTGTTGGTATAATGCAAACATTCACCAGCCTGTGACCAAAAGAAAAAGATCACATTCTATTTTTAATCTTAAGTTATTATGACAAGTCACCTCACTAGCCAAATTGCTAGAAACAATTTCCCCTCAAAATACCTTTCAGTGAGGGAAAGCTGGGATGACTCAGCGGGTTGAGTCTCGCTTTGAAGCCCCGGGAACCAAGGATCGAATCCTGGCCCCGGCACATGTAGATCCACATGCTGAACTGGGGTGTGCCCCCAGTTCAGTTCTTGCTGGGCCTATGTGGGAGGCTCCCAGCCCAGTTCCTGCCCTGCGCAGCCCTGTGCCCACCTGTGGAGTGAAACTATATGGAAAACTAATGTCAACTATGGAGACTGCTCTGGGCCTTCCCCCTTCTCTCTGTCTCTCTCTGTTTCTCTCTGTCAAAAGTCAATAAAATAATTCTTTAAAAAAAAACAAAAAACCTTTTAGTGATTCTGAGAAATGTTCAGGGTCCGAAGTATTCTCTAAGAGGGCATTTAGATTTCTTCATTCTGATCCCCTCATCTGGCCCCTTCGCAAACTCTGGCGCCACTGAGAAGACTTGCACTGTGCCTGTCTGTCCTGCATTGGTGACCACCACTGACTGAGTCCTCTTCTTGTGTTCTTCCTCATTGCCTGCAGGATGGCCACCATGGGCCTCAGTTCATCAGAACGGATGACACTGAGGATAAAAGTGAGCAAGGCCCAGAGAATAAGCTTAGAGCTGTTACGCGATGTGTTTGGATTCATGGAGCCTCACAGACCTAAACCTAACTCTAATTCTGGGCTCACCTCCATCTCACCCCCACTGCGGGGATGGCTATTAGCCTCTATACCCTTCAGAGTCCAGTTCCTAGTGGCCTGTGTGTGTGTATGTGGGAGGGGGGCAGGGGGGGTGGGGGGGGGGCGAGGGGTGAGGAAGACTTCCCTGCCCTGTGTCAAAGCATTTCAAAAAACCCTCTGGATTACATCTTCCAGGATGTAATGTGAAACTCATTTTCCTTCAGGGTAGATGCCACAGTGGGTCTCTGATCCCCGTGTCCCTGAAAATTCAATGCAGCAATTGATGGTGATACCAGTTTGGATTCTTTGGGCTCAAGTCATGCCATTGTGGGACCCAACAGCCTATCCAGTTTGTGCTTTGTCAAGTTTGTGTCACCTCTTTGTGGCCTTTCTGCCAGGGGCTTGAAGACAGGGTTGCCCCTCCCTCCTTGTCTCCCGGGAGCAGGAGCCTGGACAAGTGCAGGCACGATACCCCAATATCAAACCAGGACTTTGGGGGTTGATGAGTTCTAAATCCAGCATTGGTAAAACAAGAACAAACACAAACACAATTTTACCTCTGCAGACACAGTTCTGGTCATGAAGCCATTTTCCATTATTAAATAGATACTTAATATGCTAATCTGAAGTTTTATACTGGGTTTCTTTTTGGGATTCAGGCTTTCCCAAGAAGAATGGGAAGGTACTTGTCATCCTCCATCTACATGAATAAAAGGCCCACCAAAGCAACCCTTTCCATAACAAGGACTAATTCTGCCCAAAAGAAAAAGAAATGCTGGCTTCACTTTACAAGGCAAAAAAAGCCTGCACTCCCTTCCGTTAAGTATTAGGACTACAGTGAAACCGCCTTGCTTTTCCATTCTTTTTATCTTTCTATGCCTTACTTTCTAGAACAAATTCATACACATACAGTTTTCATCCTGCTAGTGCTGACTCATGGGGTCAAGCCCTTTTTCCTCACCCACACATTTAATTTTTCCTTTCCAGCTTCATTTTTTTCTCTGTAATTTATTCCCTTTCTTGCGGTAACATTGAGTAAAACACAGGCTATTTATAGACCGGGCTTTCATTCTGTGAGCTTTATGTCTGTGCTTTGCGTATTGATTTTGTTGTGTGGTTGGGTCTGAGCCTGTCTCAGCTGCAGAAATGACTTTTTCGTGAACATGAGTCTGTGTGCTAAGGTCCTGTGTGGGTCAGGGGGCAAGAGTGGAGGCGCTGGAGAGCACCTGCGGGTGTTCTTGTGCACACCTGGCCGTGGCCATGGTCCCTGGCTGGCACTCTGGCATTTCCTTAATGGAAGCTCTGTTTCTTCCCCGGTCAACTCTCAGGTTACTTACTATTGCTCCTTTTGCAAGGAGACCCTGACTAAGAAAGATATTAAAGTTCTCTATATTTTTTTCCTTGTGGAGATAACATCTCACTCACCGCTGCCAGAGCTGACAGAATTGGAATGGCAGTAGGTGGGTGAGGGGGGTGGGAGTGGCAAGAAGAATGGCAATCATCAGTTTGGGAACAATCTCTGAGCCAAAGAACTGCCTTTGGCACATGAGAACAATGTGAGAGCGTTTGTCTCCTGGCCTCCTTGGAAGAAGGCATACTATAAATCTGACTCAAGCTAGGAGATCATTATTAAAGAACAGAAATTTGAATTTTCAGTTACACAGGCTTGGAGAGATTGTGTACAGTCACTAAGAACTTGTTGTGCACTGATAACTTGCCTCCAGCTATCCCACAAGGCAGATATAAATTCTTGACAAGAATCTCTTTAAGATAATAAAAATTGTGCTACTGGATCGTATTTGTAGCTGTGAAAACACTAATGAACATAGAGCTTTGTTATTAGGTAGCTGCCCCTATGGCTTTCAGCATTGCTGGAATCAAGAGGTTTTATTTGTGACTATTGACTGGACTTTTCCAAATCACCCAATTTGCAAATTCATGAAGTGAGAGCAAGCATCCAAATTTGTTGAGACGGTTATCACAACTAGATTCAACCCCATGAGGAGCTGTCATTCTCGTGATTCAAATAGATATTTGGGCACAGGTGGTCATGTTTGGCTAGCAGGATCCATGCAGATCCAGCACCTGGGGTTTGTTTAGTCTTATTCAGGCACACGTGCCCCCCTGGAGTACTGCCTCGTGCCTTCTGGTGTAATCTTGTCTGCAGAAACCACGACCTCTCCGTGATCCTAACAAGGAGCCAGTGTATAGAGAAACATGATGTATTTAGAATCAGAAGCAGGGATAAGCCAGAGGGAACCTTGTGGGATTCACGTTCTTCTTTAAGTTGGGTCATGTTTTTTACAAACCCTCTTTTCAAACCTCAGCCTTCCACTTGCCCATCTGCATTTCCTCTAAGCATTGCAAAGGTCAGGTCTGTGTGCCGAGGCATCTGTAAAACTGCGCTGGAATGAAGAAAACTTCTGACGTGTATGTACAGAAGAGGATGCCTGTGGCAGGCTGACTTCTCCACACTTGCTCTCTTTTACTAATTAAAACCGGGAAGATTGTGCAGAACTCATGTGGGTATAGCACCTGCTGGGTGGGTTTTCTCTTTTTTGGTGTTTCTGACCAGGTGGGAGGCAAAAAAGGTGAGCCAAAATGAGTTGTAGGAAGCTTAAATGGTCATGTCCTACCACTGTTACAGACACTTCCTTGGCCTGTTTCAGTGTATTTTTCTGGTTCTCAAAGTAACCCTTTAAGTGGAGATTTATTAGCCTTTTCAAAGATGAGGAAATTGAGGCTCAGAGAGGTTAAACCATTTCCCCAATGACTCAGAGTGTGCCAGCTTAGGATTTGAATCCAGAGCCAGGTGTAAAGCTCATTCTGCTTCCAGAATTATCGCTGACCACAGGGCACCGCAGTGTAGTGCAGCTAGCCAGCCCTTGCTGGACAGCAGCCTCATGCTGCACCAATTTAGTTTTCGTTGGTGGTTAGTTAAAATTATAGTCATAGGCTGAGCATTACGACACCAGCAAGTCAGTCATAGAAGATATTTCCAGAGATGTTTCCTTGGTGAAATATTTGCTCAACTGTGGAACACACTGAGTAGCCAAGCCTGGAGTCATGGAGGGAGAGAAGGATCGGGCTGTCCGAGAAACTTCTCGATTCTGTTCCTTACAGTCTGACATCCTCTGATTCTCCAGTTTTGAGGCAGGAGGAGCAACTGTGCGGAGTTCTGGAGACAGCTTGATGGATGTCCCCAGTGCACCTGCCGCTGTGGAAACACTTCGGTAGGGGCCAATGTGGAGACACAGGGCGGCCAGGCTGATGCCCCAGAACTCACATGCAGCTGACCTCAGGCATCCTCTCTGGGGGAATTCTGCTCCTCAAACATCTTGTGTTCAGTGCAAGTGGTACTGATTCAGCAACTCAGAAGTGGGAGATAGTGGGAGCTGGTTTCTCCTCCCAGATAGTTAAAATTTATTTTCCAAGAACGTGCATTTCTGCAGTGTATCTCTAAGGCTGCCTACACAGAATTTGTGCCTCAACTTCTTAGAGCCCTTGATTTCCAAATCCTGCTGTAGGACTTTAAGCAGAGGACATACCGAGATTGAACTTGCTGAGCAACACTGTGGTGGGCTTACTCTTTATTTTAAGGCAAGCGATTGGTTGATGTTCTCTGTTGCCATGAGCTGCTTCTGCGCTCCTTCTCCGACCTTGATGGTCACGGTGGAGCAGAATCCCTGGGCAGCAGCAGGGGTCACTGACATTTCTGTGCCAACCTTGTCCCGGTGGCCATTTTGATTCTGCAAGTGACAAAAATAGACTGGAAAGCAGATGCTCATTCTCATGTGCTCCTTTGACAAGTAAGGAAAAAATAGGGAAGGAGGGATTTGGGAGGCATGTGGCCCAAAAGAACTTCCTCTGGACAGTCTGGAGGATGAAGCTCCTACGAGGGCCTAGAAGACATGTTTGTGGAGCACGTTTTACATTCACCAAACCCTTTGGTAGCTACCCTCTCATTGACCACCCTGACTATGCTGTGTCTGTTGGGCAGATGGTTCTGTCCCTCCTATTGGAGAGAGGGATGAGATAGCTAAGGCCGCCTCTTGGGAGATTAGCAAGAGAGCCAGGCCTGGAGTCCACAGGGAGGTCCTGCCAAAGTCCCACAGGAAGCCTCTGTGATCTCTAGTTCCAGCCATTGTTTTTTTTTTTCCTCCTGGGCAGATCACACGGCAGCTCTGAAAAATCCAGGGGACCCTCGGTGTTTCTTGTTTAGAGTTTTAAACATAGAATTTATTTTGCCCATCCTTTTGTTTTAGAGATGAGGAAACTGAGGCCCAGAACTATGTGACTTTCACAGGGTTGACCAATTTTATGGCTCCCTGTAGTCTATAAGATACCTGGGTGTGAATTTACAAACAGGAGTTGAGGGAGGATGCAGCCCTTGGGGCAGGTGTCTTTGTGCAAAGGAAGGGATGTCTTCTTCTAGATCTAGGTGGACACTGAGCTAAGCTGGCACGGCTTAGAGGGCTGAGCATGGGCCAGATGTCTGTCCTCGGTCCCTGATTTTCAGTGCATTCTCTGAACACTGTATGACGTGTGTCTGCCTGGTTCTCCCAGTTCATTTTAAAAAAGATTGGGATGGAAAATGTTAATGAGGGAGGAAGCTATCTATGAAGCAGATGAGGGTGTTTGTATATCTACGAATTGCCCTTATTTGGTATAGAACAATCAAACCTGGGGGATGAGGGGTGAGTCTGTCTTTTCTTTTTGTAGTTACGGGCATGAATAATTAGGGTAAAACCAGACCTGCATGTGCTGGTGTGACTGATGATGAGCATTTTCAAAATTGTATTAAAGAAAAGGCAATGAAAGTCTGGCAAACTTCACAGTGAGCGTCTAATGAATTGGATGTGAAAATGAAAGGGAAAAAAATCCCATCTTCTCTGTGTGTGAAAAAGAGGCGTTCATACAAGACAGGGCTGGGCAGTTTGAAGAACCATTTTCCAAACTTACCGGGTATACCAGTACAAGGGGACTTTTCCTCTGGAGCCAGAATTTGAATGGACAGAGTCAGGTTGGTGTCGTGATTAATGCTGAAAGCTTATAAGCATAACTCCCCCCCACCCCCATTCCCAGAAGTGCATTTTACTAATATGGCACTTTATATGGGAAGGTAAATGTCACCATAACATTGATAAGCAGCAACTAATGCTTTTGTTGTGAAAATAGCCCGATATTACAGGGATTAGATCTTTCTTGTAAATGATGTTTGAGTAGCCTGAAGTTCCCCTTTGTGTACCTCATTACAGTTGTAATGTAAATAATTATTTGTGGGTATATGCTTACTGTGCATCTCCCCATTCACGTGGTGTTAATATAGCACATTGGCTAAGGGTGGAGGCCTTGGGGTTGGTTTCAAATTCCACGTTTGTCAGTTAGTAGCTGTGTGACACTGGTTGAGTGACTTAATCTATCTGTGCTTCATTCTGCACCTGTAAAATGGTAGTCTGCAGAGGACATATTTCATAGTCTGTATATTGAGTGTACTAAATGAGATGATCCATGTGATTGTTTAGTTCTGTGCCCAGAGCGTGGAAACCTTCGATAAGTGTTGGCTGCTACTATTGATGGGCTGGGTATAAGGGACTATTTTTGTTGTATTCCACATGTTATTCCCAGATCCTGGGGCCACACACAGAAAAACAGCAAATACTGGTTGAAATAATGAATGGCTTTATTTCTTCATAGTTCTAGTGCAGGGAAATCTCAGATCGCCGATAATGTTATGTGTGAAATTAGTTCCCATGAGGCAAGACCTTTTCTTTGGTGTGGTATATCTATCCTGCCACACTTCATTTAACTCCAGATGGATCTGCCCTTACAGAAAGACAGTCATGTAGAGCAGGCTGGAGCTCTGGTTCTTAGCTCCCTAAAAGTTCACAGCTAATCTTTGGAGGTATTGCAAAATGGGAGATGTGGTTTGGGTGATGGGACGTGCCTCGGGGACCAAGTCCAGGATTAGGGATTCAAGTCCCAAGATGATCAGCGATACGATGTCACTTCACCTGCTTAATCTGACCTTTTTTTAAATAAAATGAAATGATTAGCCTCTGTGATCTTCCAAGGATTCTACTACTTTTCTATTTCATAATACTCAGCTTTTAGTTATTTTTGTTAATTCCTTAAATGCACTGACACAGTTATAACTTTAGAATAGATAGAGTGCAGATTCAGTTTCTGCAAATAGTGTTGCTTTACAGTCCAGGGAATCTTGCTGTTCACAGGAATCCTCCCCTGAATATTTCCTGTAAATCAAGAATCTTTTCTAATGCAAATGGTAGCTATCTTCTGGTGTCTCTACTTTGAAAATTTGCATGTATTGTTTTTTTCTTGAAATAAGCACATGTAAATGCTTTCAAGGAAAACTAACATCACTTGATGAGTGTACCCAGGCCCAGTGTAGGAAGCTAAGTATTTTTGAGGTCTGCTTTTTAAAAACACTGTCTTGTTTCCTGTCATTCAATTGTGTTCAGCTCAGTCCAGTTTTTGAAACTGATTAGCCTTAAGTTTTCGGAGTTGGTTCACAGATTGCTCAAACTTCTTATAAGAACTGATTTATGAGAGGTAAGTAAAGATCATTACTTAAAGCCACTATTATTAATGATATGAGGGCAGATATTAGAAAAAAAGTGGATAGGGTGCTTATCTTTTCCTGTGGTCATATGACCTCTGATTAACTTAATCATAGTTCTGTATCTAATGCTGGGGCCTGACACAAGGTCTTGATTGACAAAATCTGTTTCTTCCTCACATTCAGGCCTTTTGGAAGCTAGGGGTTTCTGATTAAATTAAGCTATTTTTATAACCTGCAGAAGATCCCATATGGTCAATCTCAAGTTCCCTTTGCTTCCAGTGTTTATCCTAGATGCTTGATTTGCTTAGGACAAACAGATGCTATTTGTGGGTTTGCTGTTTGACCTTCACTTATAAAAAGGTTTTAAGTGTCTTCTCCTTCAGCTGACAGTCTTAAAAGTTAAATTTATTTATTGCTAAGCATTTTAATATATTCTCTCATTTATGTTTCACAGCAACCTGATGAGGTAAGGACTACTATTAATTCATGTTGCCTTTTCAAGAATAAGCTTCAGAGGAACTAAATAATTTTCCCACTGTCAAGCTGTTAATAAGAGTCTGAGCAAGGTCTGACATTCAGATTTATTATTCTCCAGGCCCTTGCTTAAGTCGTAAGACAGGCTGCCTCATACCGAAACCTAACTTGACAGAGATTTCATGCTAAATATATTCTATTTTAATACTGGAAATGATTTACTGATGTTCCCAGCATTTATATAGCTCAAGCTGAAAAATCTGTATGGACCTTTATTAAGAGAGTGAGACCAACTGAATGGGAGAAAATATTTGTGAACGATGCCTCTGATAAGGGGCGAATATCTAAAATATATAAAGAGCTCATACAACTCAACAACAACAACAGAAAACAAATGATCCAACTAAAAAATGGGCAGAAGATCTAAACAGACACTTCTTCCATGAAGACAAATGACTAACAGATACATGAAAAAATGCTTAACATCACTAGCAATTAGGGAGATGCAAATTAAAACCACAATGAGATACCACCTCACACTTGTCAAAATGGCTATAATCGACAAGACAAGGGATAACAAGTGTTGGAGAGGCTGTGGACAAAAAGGAACCCTCATACACTGCTGGTGGGAATGTAAATTGGTACAACCACTGTGGAAGGCTGTATGGAGAGTCCTCAAAAAACTGGGATTGGAACTGCCATATGACCCAGCAACCCCTCTCTTGGGTATCTACCCAAAAAACCTGAAAAACTTAATCAGCAAATATATATGTACCCCAATGTTCATTGTAGCACTGTTCACAGTGGCCAAATTGTGGAAACAATCAAATTGTTCTTCAATAGATGACTGGATAAAGAAGTTGTGGTACATTTACACAAAGGAATACTACTCAGCAATAAGAAAAGATGAAATATAGTCATTTGTGACAACATGAATAAACCTTAAAACCATCTTATTAAGTGAAATAAGTCATACCGAAAGAATCAAGAAACATATGACATCACTTATAGGTGGATTATAAAACTGAAAGTAGAGGAGATCCAAGATGGCGGCATGAGAGGAGCATGTCAATAACTGCCTGGGAAGGGCCTTGTGAATAGAGGGGAATCCACAGGGGAAACCCTGAGAAGAAACCTGAATGAAGAGAACCACACTACGCAGAACAACACACAAAGGTTAGAGAAAAAAGGGGAGAGCGGGAGAGGGAAAGGGAAGCAGCAGTTTGGGGACAGAGACTCGGAGCACGGCCCGGGGCTGGCAAAAACAAAGGGGGATTGGGGGACTATGGTCAAAGTGGAGCTGGATCGAGGGCGGGCTGGAAGCCGAGACCTAGGGAGCGTGGAAGCCCCACAAGACTGTGGACAATTTAACATCCGAACTCAAGGGACAGCACGCAGTGCCCTAATCAGATCACAGAGCCTAAAGTGGAACAGGGACTGTGGA
>PVKE010008488.1:0-47559 GCA_004027555.1 Craseonycteris thonglongyai | reverse complement strand
GACCCAGGATCGAATCCCAGCCCCGGTCCATGCGGACCCATATGCTGAACTGGGGAGTGCCCCCAGTTCAGTTCTCTCTCTGTCTCTGTATCTCTCTCTCTCTCCCTCTCTCTCTGTCAAAAACAATAAAAAAAAATTAAACATTAAAAGAAAAATGAAGGTGAAACCAGATTATTTTTCAGACAGACTAACGCTGAGAGAATTCATCACAAGCGTACCTGCACTAATATGGGTGTCGCAAAAAAAGTTCTTTAGGCAGAATAAAAATGAGACCTGATAAAAATCTGAGTCCACACAAATGAAAAGCACAAGGAACACCTGTGACTCCCTCGGAGCATGGTCCTGCCTCTGTCTCTGTGGTCATTGCTTCCTCTGTCTGGAAGGCCACTTGTCCCCTGGGAAGTTACTCCTAATCTCCAAATCGCTTATGTTAGCTTTTTGCAAAGCCTCTCCTTACCACCCACCTTGTCATCCCCAACCAGGCACTCAGATGCCCTTTTACTGAGGCTCACAGGTCCCCCCTGCACGGTCCCCAAATGTGCCCCTGCAGACACCTGGTGGCAGGCATCCATCACATGGTGGGGAGGTGCTAGGTTGCTGTCGAATGAATTCAAGTTGGCTGGATGGGAACCTGAGTGGAGCATTTGCAAGGACGTTGAGCAAGTCTATGTTCATTCTTCGTTCATTTTTCATTTATTCATTTACGAGATGACCTCATATCATCAAGGAAAAAGGAAGTTGATCTGTATTCTACACAAGAAAAAAAAATCCGGCATTTGCAGTAGTTCTCCAGTGACATAAACCCTAAGCTCATCAAGTGTACGATCTCTACAATTTGGTGCAGAACCACACATCAACAGGGCTTTCTGAGAAGCAGATGAGGTTAATGGAGGGAGAGGCACGAACTCAAGCAAAAATCTGTTCCTTCAGTAGAGTCCAGTTGGATGAAACACAGACATTGCTTCATATGATATGAAGTTGAATGCTCTCAACTCTACGTTATTATGTCTACCTTATGTATTCAGGTTGCATCAGAGGTGAATAGTTCAGCCCGCTATTCAATTCCTTCATTTAAAAAATATATATTATGAGGCAAAAGAGCATACAGGTTAAATAATGTCTCTGTGCTAATTTTGAACTTGTTTCTGATTTCATTTGCTCTTTTTTCCACTTAAAATAAAAATTGTTTGAGAAATCAATGTCTTATTTATTTAAAATACTAGACAAAAATTGCTAGTCTAGCATTTAAAAGAAGTTTCTAACATCCTCATTTAGAAGAACATGGAGATTATAATCTAGTTAAGAAGTCGGTGGTAAAGTTATTGAAAGTTACCTTTTCAATTTATTTATTAAACAAATTTCTTCCGTGCAACCCGGATTTATGTCTCTCAGCTCCTTTATGAAAGCAGGAAGTCAAACTTTACTTTTAAATCTTTTTCTCTTCACAAATTAAGCAATATTGTTCTGACATGTATTTAAGTAGATGTTTTGCTGTTTCCAACAGCAGTTTTTCTGATTATTACATATTTAAATAATTTTAAGATGACTTCTGATTATGTTTCTGATTATTGAATGTTATAATAATGGACTTGGATTTTAGAGTGAAAGCTTCAGTGAGGCAGGGAGTTTAGTCTGCTTTTGTGGTTGATCACTAAGCCTAGTAGTCCAGGGCCTAGCCCAGAGTGAGGGGTACTCACCCCATACAGGCTGGAATGAATGAATGAACGAATGGGTTGTGTTCAGCCTGTGCCGGCCTCACAACCTTTTCCTTGGGCCCCTCTTGGACCTCCAGTCTCTGGAGTTCGGCTTGGAAGGCAGCTCTAGCCATCTGTTCTCTCTCCTTCTGCACCTGATCTGTTTACAATATGTTCGTGTATTTGATGATATTATCCACCTTTGGTTAATCGCTTACAAACAGACCCCAGTGGTTCTGAAGAGCAGCCGTGTCCTCACATCTGCAGAGAATGCCTGTACCCATCGGCTCTCAGATGTCCCCACAATTTTCCAAACAATCCTGTTTCACGGTCACCGATGATTCTATACTTAAATGCTTTGCTCCTGTCCTGGTACAGATTTTCAAGGGTTCCTGAGAGTTTAACCTTGAGAGTAACCCCAAAGTCAGGTTACATTTCAAACTGAAGACTCCTGTAGCAAACCTAAATGCAACCTAAATTCTGGGGGCGCTGAAATGTACTTGCTCTTTTATAAGGTCTGGAGGGTTCAGATAAGTTTCCTCAATGGCCAGGGAAATTTCCCTGAGCCCGGAGGAATGCCCAATTAACGTCAAAATGGACTAACCTCGTGTGGGCTATCCATTATCCTAAGTTCACTGACACAGGGCCTTCTTAACTGAAGACCTGGGAGACACACATGGGAATCAGCCTCAGGTTTTCTCCATATTCTGGTTTACAGTCTGCAGTGTCCAGAAACCCTGGTTATGGAAGGGATGTGCTCATATCCTGTAAGGCAAGAATTTTGAAAACACAAATGAATATGAGTGAATCAGCATTTTAAATCTCTGTTATGCCAAATACCAACATTGTTTGGAACACTTTTCAAAGCTGTCGACATAGCATTTCTATTAATCGGAGGCAATGATGCTAATTTACTAAATATCATTTCAAACACCAGTGTCTACTCATTTTTTTCTTTTTCTTTTTTAGCATGATCACGCAACCCCCAAAAAATACATTTATTTTAGCAAGGTTGTGTGATTCAGAGAAGTCTTAAAGAGTTCTAGCCAAAGATCACTTTTTTGCTGTGGTTGCTAAAATAAAATACCGATTTTCAACAGAAGACAGTTTCAAGCTGCAAATAAAATAAACTTTAAAAGAACACTTAAGGTGTCAATGTCTAAAAATTGTCCTCCCATCTTTTCAGTGCATTGCTTGAAGAAAATGTGAACATCTGTATTTTGGGGTCCAAAAGCATTGGCTCCAGAGCCACGTGGCATTTGAAGGGGAAAATGGTCTTTTTATTACTCTGTGCTAAACACGTTTTATCATGTTTCTGCATCAACTGATAATACTATATTTATATAAGCTTCCCTTGAAAGACAAGAAAGTGGTTGTATTGTGTATTTATATATTGTGTATTTCACTTTATACATTTCTTGCATTTTAATGTGATCTACAATGGTTTTCAGTTAAATAGATATAAGAAGTAAGTCACAAGAAGTTATCAAAAATTATGACTGCTGTTTTATTCTAGAATTTACTTGCCTATATTGCTTATGAAATGTGCTTATTTTTAATAATAAAATTCCCACAGAAAGTGAATAATATGGGAGTCTGAATCCACTTACCAGGCTTGCTTCCCCTGTAATGTCTGTAATAGAACAATCCTGAATTAGCTTCTACTTTCCATAATTCTTGTCAGCAAAATCTATCAGTAGTTCTAACTCTGATTATACACGCTGGTAATGTAATTAAATGTGTTTTAAGCCTATCTCTGATGTCACAGTTTCAAATATAGCCACATAAATTTTAACTACGAGTATTTCATACATAATTTATATATACAAATGTGTTTGCATGTGTACCTGGATTAAGTATAATAAATGTAAATTATATAATTTATATCTATATATGTTTAACTATGTTTAGTTTCAATCAGACAATGGTTTGATACATATATTTTAATGAGAGAAAATCCTACTGTAATATTAAGATTTTGTGTTTTGCAGACTTCATTTCTTAGTATTTTTTTAATTAAAAAGACAAATACATTTCAATGTTCTTTTTAGTAAATGTTATGCTTCCTGTTCCAAAACAACTTTAAGTTTATAAATAAGAGTTAATGAATCCAAGAACCGTATTATTCCATGAGCTTGTGAACAAACAGTTTAAAGTCAAACTAGAATTCTTTCCAGGTTGGATTTTCACATGGTACAATTTATAAACAAGTTTTGGGGGTAGAGGAATTGGTTTTGTCTCGTTTTGTTTTGTTTTTTATATTTTTAATAAACAAGATTGAAATTCTGCCTTTCAAAGAACATAAAGCCTAACCCATCACAAAAATGAATCTGTGTTTATTTGGGGATTTCTCGGGCCATTGAGTCCTCGCCCTGCGATCGTTTTTCTCTTCGAGAGCATTCTAGACAAACACATGAATGGTTCTGAAGCAGTTTGCAGCATCACATGACACTCCCTTGGTTGAAGAAGGAGGAAGCCTGCACCGCATCCATTCCCGAGACCTCGATCAGAAATAGTTCCTGAGAGAAGTAACACTAACCTTGGACTCTATCACACTGTAAATTGTCTCTTTTGTAATTGTGACAGACACTCCCCCAGGTTCTCTCTTCCATACAACTCCCATGATCACTTTATTCTTTCTCTCCCTGCTGCCAAATGGAGTGGAGTTCCCGGAGTTTTGACACGTTGTAAAGACATTCCAGTGGATTCTAGCACACCCAAACAGATGGTGTGAAAGGAATACAAGGGGAAGAAAATAGAGACCGCTGCCAGATTCTCATGTATTCTAGGTAACATTGTGTTCCAGGAGAAGAAAAAAAAGAAAAGAAAAAGGAACTGATATCATTGTTACCGCCTGCTTCCTGAGCCAAGCCACCATGCTTCTGCCAAAGATAACAATGTCTTTAAGATGGCTACAAAAACTCCTAACATTGTGTGAGGTAAAAGCAGGAGACCTATGAGGAGGCATAAAACAATAATCTGTATTATTGTTATACTGTGTTACACTGATGCTTACATGAAACAGAATTCTTTTTCCATTTAGCAAAGAATGACATCCAGCTCAAAATAACATCTCTACTTCTTTTCCTTGTCCCGTGTACTAGAAATTTCCACCGAGCTCTCAGTGACACAAGAAATAACACTAAAGAACAAGTGAATGTTTTTTTTCTCATATTCAACCAGATGTTTACATATATACACACAAATAAGCATGAAAACATGTTTAACATCATTAGCCATGAGGGTAATGCAAATTAAATCCACAGTGAGATACCACTACACACACACATCAGAATGTCTAAAATAAAAAATAATGACAACACCAAATGCTGACGAGACTATGGAGAAACTGGATCGCTCAAACATTGCTGGTGGAAATGTAAAACAAAACTGTTTGGAACTTTGAAAAATGGTTTGGCAATTTTTTTTAAAACTAAACTAGCAACTACTATACAACCCAGCAATTATACTCTTAGGCATTTATCCCAGACAAATAAAAACTTACATTCACAAGAGAGAGAGAAAAAAACTATACATGAATGTTTGTAGCAGCTTTATTAATAATAACCCAAACCTGGAAACAACCAGATGTCCAAACTGTACAGACTATGGTTAAACAAACTGTGGTTCATCCACACTATGGAAGGGAGGGTGGATGGCCATATAAGGGCAACAGGAGGGATCTGTGTGGCGATGGAAATGTTCTGAATCTAAACTGTATCGATGTCAATATCTTGACTGTCATATCATACTATAGTTTTGCAAGATGTTACCATTGGGGGAAACAGGGTAAAGGACCCATTGGGGCTCTCTGTATTATTTCTTACAATTGCATGTGAATCTGTTAAGAATCTCAAAATAAAAAGCTTAAAAGTATAATCCCTATTACAATATAATCTGTGCAAAAACAAAAAAGGAAATATGGATCTTTTGAATAGATAAATTTGAAGATTATAGTGATACGAACATTTTTAAGCCTCCACCTATATGTGTAATACATATATACAATAGGTTAATTAGGGGAAATCGGGATGGCTCATGGGGTTAAGCGCTCACTTTGCAGCCCCGGGGGCCGAGGATTGAATCCCCACCCTGGCCCACGGGGACCCATGTGCTGAACTGGAGTGTGCTTCCCATGCGGGAGGCCCCCAGCCTAGTTCCCACCCTGTGCAGCCCCCATCCACCAGTGTGGAATAAAACCACGTTGAAAACTCATGACATACAACTATGGAGACTGCTCTGGGCCCTCCCCCTTCTCTCTGTCTTTGTCTCTCTCTGTTGTCAAAAACAACAAAATAAGTGTTTTTAAAAAATAGATTAATTAGATTTTATGAAGAACGGAGCCATTAGCCTCTTCATATCTTTATCAACCTATTCAAAAGCTCTAGGTCAGAGAAAAAAAATTATAGATACTCTACCAAGGATATAATGGATGGATGATACAAATAACATTGAAGCTGCAATATGCTCTCTGGATATGCAAAGATAAAATTATTCAAGTGCTATTCCCTGGTCATAAATTGGCTTGTCTAGAAGCCATTCACACTCTCTCATGCATGTCCTGTGGGTCCAATGACATGAATTATTGAATGGATAACCAAAACTGAGGTACAGAATAGAGTTATGAGCTGGTGTGGAACCCACATAGCTACAAAACTCATGACCTTGGCCTCATTGCTTTTCTTGCTTATCAGTTACACACTCACATTTTATTTTGAGAGACTGAAAGGTCATACTATAAAAGTAAGGGAAATCACATTTTTTTCAGTTCTTTGGTTCTTGAAATGCTCACCCATATCTAATTTGCCATTTTGCCTTTTCTTCAACCCTGGCTCTTCCTGGTCTGCTCATTTCTCTTCCTTCTTACTTGTTACTTTCCTTCACTTCTCCCTCAGCCCAAAGTCCTCCTGGTCTTGTTCCTACTCTCTCCTTTCCACACACTGGGCTTGACTCCTCTCCAGCTCCATGGCCTCTGCTCAGCTCACATTTTCTCTTTCTTGCACTTGTTTCTCCTCACTCTACAGTTACATAACCCAGAACTCAGCCACACAGTCTTAGCTGGAAAGGAAATTATTCTGTCCTTAAATAGATGCTTTTAATTCTACAAAATGTCTTAAATAGAAGTGGTGGTGTTTTTTTTCTTTTGAATTACATATGACATTTCGCTCAACTCTCTCAAATACCCTTCTACTCTGGCACTTCAACCCATAAAAGGGTGATCAGGGCACATACCTTTCCAACTGTTGGCCTTACATCTGTCTCCCTTCTTCCTTCTATAACCCCCGCTTCCTCTTTCTGTCTTAACCAGACTGCCCTTGTATAAAACTTCATGGTTTTATGTTTCTTACATAAGTATCATACCACACATTTTGGTTAGAATTATATATATACACACACCACCACGACCACTACCACCAGCAACTCACTGCCCACATTCTCCTGTGTTCTGGGTTCTGAAAAGTTTCAACAACTTGGGGTCAGGGGGGTGAAAGGAGGGGCCATGTAGGAGCTCTGGTCACACGCATCACTAGTTCCATCAGGAAGAGCTACTGATGTGGGATGTGATTGCTGCCCCTGATCATCAGACCAGCCTTTAGCCCCGTCATTGGTGAGCAAAATCAGATCAAAGGAAAAGAAGAGAAGGACCTGTTTCTGGATTTCAGCACAAACTCTCAAGCATGCAAGGCCTGCCAAACCTGTGCTTCCATGGCTTCACGTTTTGTTTTGTTTTTTACTTGACCATTTTATGGTCACTGTGACAACACACTCCAAGCAGGACCGTTTAGAAAACAAAATAACCAATAAATCATTAAATTTTTTTAAATGTAAAAGCTAGGCCACCCTTACAATGAAGCCATTTGTGTGTTAGACACTGCGTGACTTTCCCTGGAAGAGAAACTTGCGCTATTTATCTGAGGTAAGAGAAAGGCAATGAGCTGATGACTTACATGAGCATCATCAAGTTGAAAACCACATGACTAGATCTTTCCAGTGCGAGGCTCTCCTTTGAAAGAAATCTACAGATGGCCCTCAGAGGTCAACTGGTGATATCTGTGTTTTCTGTGTGATTCTGACAACCCAGTGGTTATTCAATGAGAGGTAGTAATGAAATAGCTCCACAATTAAAACATAACTTCAGGATCTTGAGTTGCCTGTGAGAAATCTAAGAAACTTCTTTTGCCTATAAATGCCCGCAAAACAATGTTTAAGTAATTTGTTGTTGTATCACAAACCGAATGGCTTCAAAGAACAATTCATTCTTTCTCACAATTCTGTGGGCTGGCTACGCTCTGGGCAGCTCTCCTGCTGCACGGTGTGGAGGTTGAGGTCACTTATGTGGTGGCATTCAGCTGGGAGCTCAGCTGAAGATGGGTCACTCAAGATGGCCTGTCATCTTCCAGATTCTGTCTCCTGTGACTTCTCATCATTTAGTTAGTGTTGGAGCCTCAGCTTTTTTTTTTTTTTTTTTAAGATTTCTTTTTATTGTTTTTGACAGAGAGAGAGAGAGAAACAGAGAGGGACAGACAGAAGGGAGAGGGCCCAGAGCAGTCTCCCCAGTGTATGTCATCAGCTTTAGAATTGGTTTCATTCCACATAAGTGGGAAGAGGCCATGCAGGGAAGGAACTGGTGGGGGTCTCCCACCTGGGAGGCACACCCCCAGGAACTGGGGGCTGACCTGGGAGCTTCCCACATGGGAAGCTCGCCCCAGCAAGAACCAAGCTGGGGGCCACACCCCAGTTCAGCAGATGTGTCCACACAGGCCAGGATCTGATCCTCGGACCCCAGGGGCTGCAAAGTAAGCACTTAACCCACTGAGCCGTCCTTGCTTCACCCTAAGCTTATTATCTAGCATCTAGACTCTAGATGCATCTAGACATCTAGATTCTAGAGCGTAAGCCAGAGGCTGGAGCCGAGAGACTTACAAACCTATTGAGAGTGAGGCTGAGAACTGGCCTAATGTCACTTTTGCCACAGTCTTGTCAAAACAAACCAAGGCCAGGCTGGACCAGAAGGGAGAGGAAATTGATTCCACCTCTTCATGGCGGAAGGAGCATGTTCATAGATAGGATGTTTGGACCCCGTTTGTAAATCATCTATCGCAGATGAGCAGGAGGTGATGTGAACTACTTCTCCTGCTGTAAGTAGGCCCCAGTTGGAGTCCAGGTGAAGATGGCAGAGGAGGTAAACACTATGCTCACCTCCTCTCGGGACCACATCAATTACAACTAGACTACTGAACAACCATCTCTGAGAATCACCTGAAGTCTAACTGAACTAAAGCCTTACATCTTCAAACATACAGAAGAAACCACCTCAAGACTGGTTAAGAGGGGAAGAACATAAAAGGTGCTGGTCTCACACCCACATGTGACCCTTAAAAATTGGGAGGAATATCTAGGCTGTGGAGGTCCCCCCACCCTCACCTCTTCTGGAGAAGCAAAGGGTCCCAGCCCCACACCAGGCTCCCCAGTCCAGGGTTCGAGTGCAGGGAGAGAAGTCCCCTTAACTTCCAACTGGGCAAACCAGCAGAGCTTGTGGCTTAGTAAGACTAAGGAGGCTGAAGTCTTCGGCACTCCTCTTAAAGGGCCCGTGCATAGACTTGCTCATTCATGGACTTGCTCTGAGCTCCAGCTCTGGGGCCACAGCTCGAAAAGCACCAGGGACATACAAGAAGGAACTGAATTGTCCAGCTTTAGGGTGAGGGCTAGAGGGGCAACTTTCTCCTGGCCTGGGAAGCTGGCAGAAGCCATTGTTTCTTTGCTGAGCCCACCCCTTCCCTGTGCGAAGATGCAGGCAGACGCCATATCTGAGTCTCCATCAAACTATCCCCTTTCATTTACCCCACCTTAATGATTATATGAGATCATGCCTCACCCAAATTTTGGGCACACCCAAGCCGCTTCCAGTGGCTTATCACTACAAACGACCTGTCTCAGCCCGTGCTGCACACTTTTCTAAAACCTCTCAAAGGCTCACAGAAACCAAGTAAGCAGCATCTGACCTCAGGGTGTCCTGCACTTCTTGCTGAGCAGCCCTAAGCCCAGCACTAGCAGCCGGTGGCCTCAGTTGGCAGATTGGCCTCTCAAGGCACCGCCAAGCCCACTGTAGGTGGCGACCATCTTCAGATTGCTTTGTGGCTCATAGAAGGTGGCCTGGGCGGGGCACAGGCTGTGGTGGGCCTTGACCTGCATCAGGTTCCCTCCCAGCAGGCCCCAGGGCTGGCACTCCCAGAGGCCAGATTTGGACTCAGCCCAAGCATCACCAGGCAGTCTCTGAGGAGAACACACCCAAAGGACAGATGGGGCAGGCACCAGAGCCCTGCTAAGCGTTCCTGGCTCTGTAGGGTCAGCCCCTGCACCACAGCTCCGCCACCGTAGCTATGGGCAGTCCTTACTACCAATCAGCCTGAGGGTCAACTCCTTCCATTGACATGCAAACAGCAACCAAGGCTCAACTACAACAGGAGGGCACACAACACACACAAGGGACAACCTGGTATACCCAGCTCTGATGACCTCTGGGCCCCATAGGATACCTACTACATAAGGCCACTCTACTAAGGCATAGCCCCCTACCTAATACATAGAAACAACACAGGAAGGCAGTCAAAATGGGGCTACAAAGAAATATGTCCAAATTTAAAAAAAACAACTGAATAAAGCTCCAGAAAAAGAACTACTGGTAAACGAAATGAAGACAAGCAATCTACCAGACCCAGAGTTTCGAACACTGTTTATAAGGATGCTCAATGATCTCAGGGAGAACTTCAACAAAGAGACAGGAAACATAAAAATGGAGATAGAAAGCATTAAAAAGAATGAGTCAGAAATAAAGAATACAGGAAATGAAATTAAGAATGCATTAGAGGGAATCTACAGTAGATTAGATAAAGCAAAGGACTGAATCAATGATTTAGAAGATAAAGTAGCAAAAAATACCCAATCAAAACAGCAAAAAGAAAAAATATCCAAAAAAATATTAGGAGAGTTTAAGGGGCCTGTGGGCTCTTCAAGGGCTATGTGACACCAAAGAGAGGCACACTGGAGAGAGTCCAAGGTGAGTAGGGCTCAGACATACCCCATTCAAACTACCTTTGACTCCACTTTATTCGACTTACACATTTTCCTTTGAAGAATGAGTTAGAAGGCTAAGAGAATTTTGGTCATTACTAACAAACCCAAGGTCTTATTTTCCAAGAGATCAAAAATGGTATTCAGAGAGTTTACATATTTCTCTCAAAGTCTAAAATCATAGCTAGACTAGAACTGTGGTTTGCATCCCCTGACATTTAATTCTGTACGTTTTCTAGTCCACACACATTACCTCCCAAGCTGTGGCCCTGCCACCTCCTCACAGGCCAGAGTGTACCCTCCCCTAATTCCAATGCATGTTTTCCTCCGTAGCCAGAAGTGTCTGTAATCAGGAAACAGCCCGTTGATGAATCAGAAGCTTAGGGGAATTCCAGAGGGAAAGCAACCTGGTCACCAGAGTGGGACATGGGAGGGGAGCACAAAAGAGCTCTGAGGAGCCCACAGACGAAGTTACCGCCATGCAGATCTCATTAGTCAGCGATGAACCAGCCCTGACTCTTCCTACAGCCTTCTTTTTTTTTTCCACCAGAGAATGAATGTGAAGTACCAACAAACTGCATTCTTGTTTCTTACATAACACAAAAACACACTCTCCCTGATCGCTTAATTCCTGACAGCTAGAAAGTACACTTCAGTCATACACCATATTCCAAGCCTTCCAAAACGCCCAGAGGAGAGAAATGTTAGACAGATCCCAGTAAAGACAAGTGTACAAATTTCTATGCTTGCGATGTTAATGGGCCTTGACTAAGACCACTGTGATTGTAATACATTGTATTGTTTTATTCCTACTGTATTTTTAAATAGAACATCTCAAAACGATTAGATTAATTAAATATCCACAGGAATGCAGGAAATGTTTTCTTATCACACTTGGGGACTTGACCAGCTCAGCTCCTTAGGTTTTTTCTGAACCTCTTAATGAAGGATTCTCACTCCAACAGAGCCTTGACAACTATCTCAGTCTGTCATTACAAAGAACATTTCAGTACCTGGAGAAATTTAAGACTTCTTGACACTGAAATTTGCTGAACGTAGCTGTTTAGTTTAGGGGGAAGCCATCCTTCACCCTGAGTAGTATACTCTCAACCTCCCTAGCTTATTGTCTGAGAATGCAAAGTGGAGCGTGGTCTTGGGGAGTAAAATACAGGTTAGAAAGGTTAGAAAAAGTCACTGAGCAATTTTCATTGTCTATGTTTCGTCAAGATACTGAAAGTTGAAAATTTCACCCCGTGCTAATAACACAGTATTAGTAACACTTGAATGCTTTGTTGGAGACAAACCAATCTCACTTCTGTTCTCCCAAGCCTAAATTCTGCAAGCGGCCAGCTTTTTAAGAAAACAAATGCTGCCATAATCTCTAGTAAAGGCTGGCGTCAAACCACAGGAGTTCTAGCAAAGACCACATATTATCATGAGCTCTAAACATTAAAGAAGTCTGCTGCATGACAAGTGCTAAGAAAGAAACTCTCAAAGAGACTCATTTTTTCTCCATGATGTCAGCTGTAAGAATAAACGAGCAATGAACAAGAGGTTGGAAGCTGGAAACAAAAGGGCCATGAATTTCTTGGTTTCATGGCCAACTTATTTCATAACCTTGGGTAAGACATTTCATTCATCTAACTGCGTCTACACTGAGAGTTCCTGTTTATTCCCTTTGTGAGTATTGGATTTGCATCATTGCATGGGAGATTTTTTTGTTGTTGTTGTTGAATCGCAAAGTTGTCAGTGTCCATGGAAGGTTCCCTCTACTCTGTTGAAGCAATACAGCATGGTGATCAAGTGCATGAACAACCCCAGACAACAGGGCTCCATTCCTACCCTGGCTTTCCCCTTGCAACCTCTATGACCTTGAACAAGCTATTTGAACTTCCTGTGTCTCAGTGAAGATTACATTGGTTACCCTCCCTATCTTTCATGTGACCATCTTACTCATCTTGCTAATTAATCTTGTGCTCTTTGACATAATATTCACCACATTATTAGAATTGGGAATAGAACACGAGATGAACTAAATTTCTGAAATTTACTTGAGTCTTGAACATAGAGATAGCTAGTTAAGTAACAATAGATAGGGATACCATGACTAATACAGCATCACCATAATTTCCCAATGATAGGACTTGATATAAGAGTTTGTGTGTGTGTGTGTGTGTGTGTGTGTGTGTGTATAAAGAAAAATTGGTAAAAAGTTTGAAATTCAGTGATTTTCCTGACTACTTCACTCATTCATATTTTCTCTGCCTTTCATTGTCCTTAATTAGGTATTTAATAACTGAAGAGACAGAAAGTAACTTTCTTTTGTTTGTTTGTTTTTGGTTTTTGGGGTTTTTTTTTTAATATTTTTATTTATTTATTTATTTTTGACAGAGACAGAGAGAGAGAGAGAGAGAGAGAGAGATACAGAGACAGAGAGAGAACTGAACTGGGGGAGCTCCCAGTTCAGCATATGGTTCTGCATGGGCTGGAGCCGGGATTTGATCCCCGGTCCCCAGCGCTGCAAAGTGAGCGCTTAACCCACTGAGCCACCCCGGCTTCCCCAGAAAGTAACTTTTGAAAACCTGGTAGTAATACAAGTTATTCCTGTCCAGAGAAATGCAAAAATCTGTCCAGTAGAGTTTCATGGACATCTCTCTCCCACTGTGGAATAAGTCAATTATGCATCTATTTAAACAAATTCATTTTGGCATTACTAATGGCCTATAAATGTATTTGGTCTTTGTATTCTATTTTGAACCAGTTATATAACACTTTCCTAGTTCTCTCACTAATTAGTAAGGTAAATAAAATCTTTGACATGTAGTCATTTTACATTTATATAAGAGTCATGACTTTACCTTTAAAAAACATTCAACATAGTAGATAAATATATGTAAGTCTCATTAACTCAAACTTATTTTAGAAGGGAAAAAACTCTTTCAGATTAGAGTATGTCCAAAAAAACCCCACAATTTTATTACTTCAAGTCTATACTAAGATGTATTATCTAATAGATATCAATATTTAACAAATGAATTATAATAAATGTATCGATTTTCTAAATAACTTGATGCTTGTAGAACATTTAACACAGCAGCATATTTTAAGTATTTTTAAATCTTTCTCTGATCTTATTTATACTCCTATAAAAGAAAATATATGTGCTAGACAATGAAAGATTTAAGCCAAATTATTTCAAAATATGAATTAGTGAAATCTTACTTTAATGAAATTTTGCATAGGTAAATTGATAGAACACTGATTCTTAGAATGGTTGCAGTTTGAGGAGATTGAGACCTAAGCCATCAGATAATATACTGTAGGAACCCCTTCTAAAATTGATCTTGATGGGCAATCAGCAACCTCCTGACTGAACTTTGATTGGAAATTAAAAAGCACTCCACAGTCAAAACACCTGATTCTTTCAAAACCAAGGTGACTAAAAATAAAAGAAGGCTTTGCCCTCCTTTATGGCAAAGCAATATCCCACTATATTGTTCTATAATTCTATGCATGTCATAGAACCTCATTTTCTGCAGGTATTGGAACATTTTCATGATTTGTCAGAGAAATAGCCAACCTGCTGTTTCATATTACATATCACAAAAAGGCCCAAAAGATTTTTTCATTGTAGCACTGTTTGTTTAATATCAAGGCACAATAAAATATAATTTGTAGTTTGAATGTTAAGACATCTAGAAGTTTCCTACATGACTTTCTCCTTTTGTCCATCTCCTCCTAAAACAGGGAAGACTCTTATGACTAGACACCACAACTAGCAATAGGTTGTCAACTCATACATCTCAAAAACAGCAAAACAAACAATCCAATTAAAAAATGGGCAGAAAACCTAAACAGACACTTCTCCCATGAAGATATACAAACGGCCAACAGATATATGAAAAAAAATGCTTAACTTCACTAGCAATTAGGGAGATGCAAATTAAAAATACAATGAGATACCACCTCACACCTGCTAGACTGGCTATAATCAACAAGACAAGAAATAATAAGTGCTGGAGAGGCTGTGGACAAAAAGGAACCCTCATACACTGCTGGTGGGAATGTAAACGGGTATAACCACTATGTAAGGTGGTATGAAGATTCCTCAAAAAATTAGAAATGGGATTGCCATGTGGCCCAGCAATCCCTCTTCTGGGTATCTACCCAAAAAAACTTGAAAACCTTAATTCACAAAGATATATGCACCCCAATGTTTATCATTGCACTGTTCACAATGGCCAAGTTGTGGAAACAACCAAAATGCCCTTCGATAGCTGACTGGATAAAGAAGTTGTGGTACATTTACACAATGGAATATTACTCAGTGATAAGAAATGATGAAATACAGTCATTTGTGACAACATGGATGGACCTAGAGACCATCTTATTAAGCGAAATAAGTCAGACTGAAAGAATCAGGAAACATATGACCTCACTTATAGGTGGAATATAGAACTGAAAGTAACAAAGAAGCAAAAACTCATGGACACAGTCAACAGTTTGGTGGTTACCTGAGGGGAAGGGGAAGGTGGGTAGGAGAGCGGGGTGGGTGGGGCGGAGGAGTAGGGAGGAGGCATCAAATATGTGGTGATGGAAGGAGAGCAGATTCTGGGTGGTGAGCACATAACACAATGCCTAGACAATGTAATGTACAATTGTACACCTAGAAACCATGAAATTGTTACCAACAAATGTCACTCCAATAAATTTAACAATAAAAAAAATCATAAAAAAAAAAAGAAAAGAAAGAAGCTATCTAATGAAGAGGACAAGCGGTAGGATGTAGGATCTCTCACGATCTTTGTGAGAAGTTCCTGCAGCTTTTACAGATTATTCTGTTAGGAAATAAAGAAACTCTTGCCACTCTCCCTATACCAGATGTAAAAACAAGAAGCGTAGAGAAGAAGAATGGGACCACAAACTTGATACAATGTACTGCAGTAGAGTTTCATCAGATAAACCACAGAGACAGTTTCGATGATGCTCTTGTCAGAAAACACATGGTACGATACACTGTATATATGCCAGATAGCTTCTGCACTCTCAGAAATGTCATTTCTAAAAATGTCTATCCATTTGGAAAATAAGTATGCAATAAATCTGTAAATATTTATTATAAAAGCAATAAGAAAACAGTAAAGAATGAATGCAGCTTCTGACAACACCGCATAAACTGTTAACAACAGACCTTTGGAGCCAATAAGCCTGTGTTTAGATCAGGGGCCAGGGCCCAAATGTTGCACTAGCTGGGGCCGTATCAATACATTTCATACCCACTCCCCTGCCGTAGGAGGTCCCCCTAATTGAGGTCCCAGATGAAGAGATATAAAACATACAGAGCTTGTATTTCTGAATTCATATATGTTGCTTGATCGGTAAACCACACTAGCTACTCTTTGGAATTGAGAAGCTGTAAGAATTTGCTGCTGATCTTTTCTGTTCTGGGTCCTGTAGGAAAGGGCTGGGAGGTGAAGAATAGGGAGAGAATGTACCACTGAAGAGAGAACATTCACACTTGTGCAGGACTTGGATCACCTGAGGTTGTTCCATGAAGTACCTGTTCCCTTTGACAATGGCCACTCGTTGGCTTGGCAGCCGTTTCCCCTCGACTGACCGAGAAGATGGTTATGTTTATGGGCTAGGTGGACGGCCTCCTTTGTTGTGAGAAAGCCGAGTTTCACAATGGTTTACCTTTTCTGAATAACTGTCTTCTGGACAACTGAGCTCATCACTTCTTGACTTAATCCACAGAATTAAAACATCTGCTCTAAATTGAAGATTTATAGAGGGAATTATACCTACTCCATCTAGAGATTGTTTACCTCTGATGTCATTCTTGATTAGATGATTTTGGAATTTTGATTGCTTCACATTAGATCATTATGATTTCAAAATGCAGCTTGTAAATGTATTCAGTTCATCAGGGGCTATAAATATAAATCTTCAACTATAGCCTTCTCCTTTGCATAGGTCCTCTTAGATGCCTTAGGTTCATGGGAGACCAAATGAAATAGCTTCAATGAAAGGTGAGAAACTCTACATTAGAAATAATTTTCTAAGCATCTGGTCTCATATTTAGGAGTTTGAGAATCATGAGTGGTTTCTGGTTTTAAATTTAAATGACTTTAAGGTAATAAAGACTAATTGTGGGGGGAAAAATGTAAAATATGTAAAGACTACTCATGCTCTGTTCATTAAAACAATTGCATGGTTAAGTAATAAAATTTCTCCAGGTTTTCCTGCATGGTTTTGGATTCTATCTTCAACTTTCTATTCCAAATGAAACTCTCCATTTGCAATTCTCAATTCCTTGCCCTGTAGTGAGATTAGGACCTAACATGGTGAGATGGGGAGGAAGGAGGGAAGTACCCATTAATAACAAAAGATTTTGAAGTTCCTAAATCAAAATTAGATTTAGCGTGTTTTAAAACCAACCTTCACTGGAATTTGACTTACTTTGTTTTTTGTTTTTTTATTTTAGTCAACTAAATATATTCTAAAACAAGCTTATCTAACCTGCAGCCCACAGACCACATGTGGCCTAGGACAGCTTCAAATGCAGCCCAACACAAATTTGTAAACTTGGGGAAGCTGGGATGGCTCAGTGGGTTAAGCTCTCGCTTTGCAGCTCCAGGGACCAAGGATCGAATCTCAGCCCCAGCCCACTGCAGACCCATATGCTGCACTGGGGTGTGCTTCCCATGCGTGAGGACCCCAGTTCAGCTCTTGCCCCCCCCACCCCACCCCCAGTTCAGCCCCTGGCTCAAGGGGGCATGCCTCCCATGCGGGAGGCCCCCACCCACCTGTGTGGAATGAAACCTTGTCAAAGGCTGATGACGTACAACTATGGAGACTGCTCTGGGATCTCCCCCCACCCCCACCCCCGTCCCTCTCTGCCTCTGTCTCTCTCTGTTCATCAAAATCAATAAAAATAAATCTTAAAAAAAAAAAAATTTATAAACTTACTAAAACATTATGAGATTTTATGAGATTTTTTGTGATTTTGTTAGCTCATTGGCTCTCATTAGTATATTTTATGTGCGGCCCAAAACAATTCTCCTTCCAATGTGGCCCAGGAACACTAAAAGTTTGGATGCTTCTTGCCCTAAAAATGTGAGACTCTATGATTCGACAAGTTTTACGTGAGTTCTACATGAAATCAAGTCACTGCTCCTATTTCAGCTTACGATCTACAAGAAAGAGGAATAACAAAATGTGTGTCAGAGCATTGGTGCGTCAGTGTGCTGAGGAAGGGGAAAGAAGCTTCACTGGTTTCCACAAGACTGCAGTTGAGCTTGAACACTAGCCTCTCTGACCCATAATTACATGCCATGAGTTACAGTGGTAATTAAGTCTCTACATAGTGAGCTACCTGGAGAACCCCCCAGGATTTCACATGACTGGCTCCCAACTCTGAACCATCTAGCACTTCACTGTGGACCATTCATCTACATCATTCCTTTCTTTGCCATCATTCCAAGCCTGAGACCACATTCAGCTCTAAAACACATTTTTTTTTTTTTTTTTTGCATGGCTACAAGCCTATCTTCATTTCCTAACTCATGCTTTCTTTAGAAAAGAAGCCTGTTAATTGGATAAAACCAAGTCTCTTCATTGTTTGTCTGGGTTTCTTTTCCTCTCTCATTTCCACTGTTCTCATCTGCTTTACCAACGGAGTGAGCAAGGTCTCCCTTCTCTGGTCACCCCCACAATGAGGGCCAGTTACATCTACTTCTTCCTGGTCAGCCTTGACCATCCTGAGAGTTCATATACATTGGCAGCAGTACTTCTCATTGATTCATTCAGCAAATACTTATGGATGTACCAATGCTGAGGCATGTAAACTAATTATCTGAGAATGGAGAGAAGAAAGGAAACAAATGAATGAAATAAGAGCCATAAATCAAAAGAGAGATGTGCTTTCAGAACCCTGAGTAAGCCAGGCTGTACTCTAGCTTCTGCGTCCCTGTCTTTGAATTTGCTAGAACAACCCCCCCCCTTTAATGGAATCACATGTAAAGAGTTAAATCCTCAAAAAGCTCCCTTGTTATAGAAGCCATGACTCTTTTCTGTACTTGCCCAATGGGAATATTAAAGAAGGAGGGAAGAAATTCTCACACCATATCCAGTAGAGCCATGTGCCAACGCACGATAGGAAGGGTCCAATCAGTCCAGGTCGTGGCTGATGCGCCCGTTACTTGTACTCTAGACACCACTGACACATACTAGCAACTTTGGAGAAGTGATTTCTGCTGCCAGCTGGCAGCCCAGAAATAGCTTTCTTGATGAGTGAGGGAGCTTGCTCCCTACAGCCTTCCTTCTTGTCCATGGCACGGCCCCCTCACCTCGTCCCCAAAGCTGGGGACTGGTCAGTGGGATCCACACAGACTGTGATTCAGTGACTCATCTCCTTAGCATGACTTGTTTGTCAAGGTCACTCACCAGCACCACAGCAGCCCCAAGGCCTCAAGTCCACAGCAGGCATTTCTCAAAAATGAGTCAAGATCATAAGGGACCATGAAAGGAGCACCTACAATTGGGTAGGAGAGGAGCAGGGTGTGGGACCTGAGGTGATGATATTCAATCAAACACTTCCATCTGCCCTTTGGAGAAATCTAACCCTCACAACCCTCAATTCTTGGTTTACAGCCAGTTGCTCTGTAGAGACCACTGACTCATACCTGCCCATGATGCTGTTGGTCACAATGACACCCACATCTTCTGTCACATTGATAGTGCCCTGTTCTGGCTCTCCAGGTCCCCAGGGTGCTGCCAAATGTGACAGGCAGTGAGAAAGAAGTAGCCTCACACCCCAAAGCCAAGTGAATCCTAATCCATTCCGAATTTCAAAACTGTTAGGAAGAAATGAAATCAAATTAAAATCAGCCAAGTGTCTAAGTGCTGGCTGGTCTTTATTTAAGAAAGGCATGTCATAAAATAAAACAAAAGCAGGCTGTCACAGTCCTTTGTTGCAAACAAAAAAAAAAAAAAAAAATGGCTCAGAGTCCTCCAAATAGACACTCAAAAAAGTAGTAGGTAATTGTTACTAGAGATTTCCTAAGAAGTTGCTATGAACAGATGAGTAGCCTAGAGAATTACAGAGAATAATTTTCTCAGTCAACAATTTGGGAACCAACAGTAGGTACGAGAAGCTCACAGTTGTTAAGTGCTGACTTACATCAGGAAGTTGTCTGTGACTACACATATCATCTTATTTAATCTTTACAACAGCTATTTGGGTAAATACCATTATTACCAATTTATAGATAGGAAAATAGGACTCAGAAGATTTAACCATCATATGTAACTATGGTGAACATTTGGTGAGTATTTGTCCTTTTTGGCTTCCTAGTAACCAAACAGCCTTACTGTTTGGGAGAGACTTTCCCAGGTGGTTCATGATGCTGCTATTAGTGTGGCTTCACCAGACACCCTTTCTCCGCCACCTGCATACAGAGCACAGGAACGAACGTGGCAGGTTCATCCTAAGCTCCAGCCCGGAGTATGAGACACAAAGGTGCAAAGATGATTGGAAAAGGACTGCCAGCAGTTGTGGCTAAGTGGAAACTCTAGTTACGAAGCCACAGTGAGAACCAGGAGCAGAAAAACTAACTAACAATACGTATAGGGTGTGTTTAAGCACCAAGAAGGGAGTGTAGGTAACCAGCAGTGGGAATCAGGAGATAGAACTTTCCCCATGGCTTAAAGTAGTCAGGGGAGAAGTTGATAGAGAAGCTGGGGCCTCGAGCACACCTTGAGGAGGACATAGGATTTGAAGCGGGGAGATCGTTCCTGATTACAGGGACACCCCAGGAAGAGGAGGCTGCTATGCTCCAGAAACCTGCCACATTCAAACAGAAATGACACCAGGAAGGCTGCTCCGAGGCTTTGGCATGAGGGTGAGGAGCCCAGGGGATGCTCCTGAAGGCTGTCCAAGCTGGAGGCGTACAAGCACAAGGAAGCTTCGGAAGACCAGCCCCAGAGTGTCGCACGAGATTGACTTCTTGGGGGAAAAGCACAGTGACAAGGCTGGTCAGTGTTTACTGAAGGGGAGTTCCTGACCCAGACTCCATTTGGAATAGGAGGCCCAGCTGTGGTGTCCTGTGACATGGTGAAAACACAAGGAAGAGGTTGCTACTGGTGGGAGCAGCTTAAAGGGAGCCACCACCAGAGCAGTGGCCAAGGAAGCGGCAAGAGCAGAGGAACGTTCTTGCTCTTTATTTCTTTCACAGTTTATCCCTCAGCCCCAGACTCAGTGATGCTTCAGTTCAATGGTCTAGGGCAGGGGTGTCAAACCATGGGCCGCATGTGGCCCCTGAGGTAATTTTTTGTGGCCCACAATGCTCTGAAATAAAATGAAAATAGAAAAATTGTTATGAAGAAAATAGCGCTTAGGGGAGATCGAGGCAATACCGTACACACAATTCCCTCGTGAACCCTGTAACTACTGAAGACGAGTATACACGTGGCCCAGTGCCTTTGCTGGGGGCCTGTGGGCGTGTATTATGATGCTGACTCAGTTCCGGTGACTTTTGTAAATGGGATGTGGCCCGCATGAATCTTGCCTCTTGCACCAAATGGCCCGTGTTTTAATTGAGTTTGACACCCGTGCTCTAGAAGCTTCCCACAGTGCCATTTCCCACACCACCCCCCGTACTGAAGCTCAAATGAAGTCTCAGCCTCCAAACCCGAGGATTCATTAGCCCTCGCTAAATGTGGCCACCACCTCTTTAGCATGCTCAGAATCAGCCTGTCTAGACCTGCATTTCCCTTTCAAATTGGCTAAGACAGTTATAATTCCCCTTCATCTTACCGAGAGTTAGGGATTTCAGGATCCAGGAAATGAAATTACTCTCACATTGTAGGTGTAAGACATTTGTCCAAGGAAGAGCCTGAGAATTATGCTAAGTAGATTGATGATTCAAGGGGTTCAGGGGGATTTAAGATTTAAGAGAACAGGTAGGCAACTATACCATAGTTATGTAAGACATAACTGCTGGTGAAACTGGGTGAAGGGTACATGGGACCTCTCTGTATTCTTTTGTGATATACTGTGAATTGATAATTATATCAAACTAAAATGTTTTTTAAAACACATTTTTGGGAATTATTAATAACATGATTCCAAAAATATACATGGCCCTGGAGGAATTCCCATGTTCCTCTGTGAATAAGCTAAGAGGCAGCCTAGAGGGGTGCCCCAACTTCCCTCCAAGTCCCAGTCCTGTCCCCCTTCACACCCCCACTCAGTGCCTTCCTTCCACGATGCCTTTCCTGACCATTAAAACCAGGGCACTTCACTTGGCCTCTCCTGGGTTTGGGTCAGGCTCTGCCGTGAAGGTCATTGCCACCTGTGCCGTTCTCCCAGCTCAAACATGAACGCCTTGAGAAGAAGAGTGATTCTTATTCATGTGTGTGTACGCATATGGCACCAGTAGATTTTCACCAAACATAAGCTGAATGAAGAGATGAATGAATGATGTCAAAGACATCAAACCAAAAAGGAGACAAACAGTCGTTTCTATGTCTTACCTGAAAATCCCCACTTTGGGGTAGAACATTAGCAGCCTTACCAGAGTAAGACCCATTTCCAGTTAAGTCGTCACTCAGAAATGCACATCACACTCTTCATGAATCATTGTGCAAAATGAAAGACAAAAGCTGTATCAAATAAACAGTTATGGAAAGGCTGGGTCTCGGGTCTGCAAGATGAAGCTAAAGCAGCATCTGCCAATCCTGACAAATGAATCTGCTCGGGTCAAGCTTGGGAGCAGGGGTTCTGCCTGGGGGCTAAGCTCAGGTTCAATGAATTCACATTAGAAATAAGTGCCATATAAAAGAATCTCAGTTTTTCTACTATGCAGAGTATCAACAGAGCACAAGAACCAGCTTCTACTTCTGCCCAGAAATCCCTGACCTACGTATGTGTTTATGTAAGTTAAGAGGGAAAAACTACAAGAACATTACCAAAATGTATTAGAAAATCCAAAATTATTCCAAATGTATCCATGCTAGCACTCATTTGGGCTGATAATTAAAAGCTGATTGTGTTTGAAAAGGAAAATAAAGTATTAAGCACTGTCCGTTGCTACTTCCTGTCAGCGTCCATGGTCTGTGAAATCTAAAAGGAACTTCCTTCCTCCGTCTGTCCTCCCCAGCTCTCTTGCTTTCTTCCTTACCAAAGAGACATGGTAACTAAATGCAATGTGTGGTTGTGAACTGGATCTTCTTGCTGCAAAGAATGTTTTGGGGACAATTGGCAGAACTTCAGTGTGGACTGAGGATCAGATGTTGAATAAGTTTAATTTCCTGATTTTCATGGTGTATTGAGTGTTGTGGGAGAATGTCCTGGTTTGTAGGAATTGTACACACTGAAGCATTTGGAAGAGACAGAGCATTGAGTTGGCAACTTACTCTCAGCTGGTTTGGAATTTTAAAAGTTTTTTATACCATTCATGCAAATTTTGTTTAATTTCGAAATTATATTTTAAAAAAATACAAATCCGAAAGCAATATTAAGAAGCAGGGTCTTACGTGGAGACCATATGAAGCCATGCCATCTTCTTTCAATGACCCAGTTACTTCTTTTTTTTTCTTCATGACCATTTTCATGCATCTACCTTTCATGTAGCAAAGGTCCCTCAACAAATTTCTGTCTCATGGCTTCTTCTTCATTAATCTCCTTGACAAATCCTAGATGCCAGCAAACTGCTCACTTCTTGCCCTAGTTTAGAAACCTTGGGAACTTCTGCCTTCCCTCATCTGGAATGTTCTGCACCTCAAAAAATTCCCCATCCTTCAAGCCACCTCCCTTGTAAGCCTCTCTTAACCTCCTCAACCCTCTTCTGAATTCCAAATTGCTTATTGTGTCTCATTTGGCTCTAAACACATTTGATCTTCTATTGTATAGTTACCTTTTTCTCTAAACATCTTGAGAGATGTTTAGGGAGCAGGCATTATGTCTCACATCTCCCAACAAACACAGGCTCACTAAGAACAGGCTGACTGAAAGAGTTTCCCATCCTTTTTCAGCATCGCCTCCCTCCGATCACTAATATTCACTGCCATTGCTTATTATAGGACATGGACTGACTCTCTCTCTCTCTCACCAAAATAGAAATGAACAGATATGCCCTTTTCCCCCTTAAGTCTCACACTGAGCCCGTCTGATCTAATTTGCTCTTTTCTATACTTAGGAAACAAAACAAAGTATTTCATTGATCCTTCCCTCTGATTCAGTCTGTTATCCTAGGAAAGACTGTGAAACAGAGATTTGGGGATCTCTCTGCACCCATATCATTGCTTTTTATTTAAAAAGAGCCATTCTAATCCAGTTTCCTGAAGCTTGTTCTCCCAAGAACAAACTGGTCCACTACCATGTTGGCAGCTTGCTAAGGTATTAGTTCACCAACGAGGTGATTGGTTTCCAGTGGAATTACATGATACAGGAAAAAAATTAAAAAAGAAAAAGCTTAAAGAATGGCAAATCTTAAAAAAAAAAAAGGGGGGGGGAGTACATGGGGAATATTAAAGAAGTTAGCTACTTAAGGCAACTATGTAGTCTACTACCTCATTTCTAGTCACACAGCACATACCAGGGATCAGAGCTAGTTGAGGGCCAACTAATTAAGAAAAAGACAGGAGAAATGGAAGAGTATGCTGTAAAATTGGGGAGAAAACTTTGTGAATGCTTATGGCATTAATTCTTTCATGTTGAGAAAGCCTCTAAAGAAAAGAATGATTTCATAGCTGCATGGGGAAGAGGTAGTCTACAATGAAGCCAGACCAAGCTTCAGAAGGTATATTATTAGGAAAACCAACAAAGGAAAAGCAAAGATGCACTATTAGATCCCAGCCCACAGCAGAGGGGCCCCCAGGTGGGCATGAAATGCTCATGGGGACACAGCTGTCCCTCTTGGCAAAGAACAGCATTAGCTTGTGCCATCTTCAATATTCATGATGCTAATTCAGGACTGCTCCAGGAGGACCTCCATGCTTGGAACTATCTGTTCTTTACATCCCAATGACTACATTCTTTGCAGATTTAAACATTATTTCCAATACATTTCCAATGTGGCAAATCCAAAAACAGACTCTTAACTAGACTCTAAATTTATCTGATAATATTTACTATGTCTGTGTTCAAACAGCCAGTGTAATAACCTGGGAGATTATTTGGTCAGACTCTGACATGAATTGCTCTGGCATTTGGAGTAGGGCATGAACTCTTGAACCTCCCATTATATTTCAAAATCCTTCATGAGATTGGTAATTCGGTGACTTCACAAGTGTTCACACAGCCTTGCAGAAACATGTTCGAAATGCATTATGCGCATCAGCAGCACCCAGCACTTTCACAGGGTCCAGCGCTTCTGTGTGCCCCTCTGGATGTTCCCACCCGCTTTCTCTCACCCAGGAGAAAATAAGTGTCCATCCACTTCAGTCCCATTGGGTCAGAAATGAGTCAATGCCAAGCCACATCATGAGTCCAACTGGCACGGGAATGGATCTTCCCAGGCTACAAAGTACTTCTTTCTACACTACCTCATTTGAGCCCTACTGTTACTCTCCCAAGGGTATGAAAAATAAATATTTAATGAGCCATATGCAAAGCACTCTGCTGGCTAACCACCCATTTCCATTCATAGAATCATCTCAAGATCCCACAAGGCAGGTGTTAAAATCTCCCTTCTTACTGATGAGGAAACTGAGACACAGAGAGATGACCTGTCTGATATGCCCCATGGCTAGTAATGGCCAACTCAGGATGCACAGCTAGAGCACCATGCCTGTCTCCCTGGGCTATGTGCGCTCAGAAGATCACATCAAATCTCTGCTTTGCTACTCTGCAGTCTTGCTCTGAACTGATGGAGAACTCCACTAGACCTTTGGTATAGAAAAGAATAGACATTTGGTGATGAGCTCAGCAGCCTTCAAAGAACTGCAAGCTGAGTGTCCACCTCTATTTTTCTGGCTTGGGGGAGGCATACGTACTGTTCTAATAACATAATGACAAGATTTCTGAGCAGGGGGACTGGGGTGGGGTCGCAAGGAAGAGCGTCTCAGGTGAACAAGACACAAGTTGGCAGCCACCATTGGGTCGAATGTCATAGGTTTTTGAGTCTTCCTGTCCTCAAAGCCACTTCATTGTTCCTATTGAGTATCTTTATTATAAGGTAATTTTCAAACATCTAAGGTAATTTTATACCAATTAAACACTTTATATATTTAATAGATTGAGGACTTGTATAATATTAACTTTAAATAAATAAATGCATAAATAAATAAATGCATTAATTAATTAATTAAAACCATCTTTTGCTTTAAAAAATAGGTTTGAAAACATGATGCAGAGAAATGGCCCCTACAAAGACATCCCTCAAAATACATTTCATACAGTCAAACTTCTGATAAGTGTATACATTTGCTAGGGCTGCTTTAACAAAGCCCAACAGACTGGATAGCTTAAACAACAAATTTAATTACTCACAATTCTGAAGGCTGCAGTCCAAGATCAAGGCATCAGTAGGTCTGGGTTCTTCTGAGCTCTCTCTCTCTCTCTCTCTCTCTCTCTCTCTCTCTCTCTCTCTCTCTCTCTCTCTCTCTCGCATTTGTAGATGGCTGTCTTCTTCTTGTATCTTCACATGGTCTTACCTTTGGCGTGTGTCTGTGTCCGCACTCATTCTTCTTATAAGGACAGCTGTAGTATTGGGTTAGGGCCCAGGCTAATGACCTTATTTTTAAATTCATTCTCTTTTCAAATATCCTATATCCACATACAATCACATTGTGAAGTACTGGGAATTAAGACTTTAACATATGAATTTTGAGAAGAAATAATTTATCCCATAACATTAAACATTGGGTTTCCCTAAGCTAGTGCTTAAGCCCCAAAGTCACTACCTAAAAAAGAAATAGTCTCTGTGGCCAGTTAAGAGACATACAATGTCCTAATAGATGGTTAACTGAACTGGACGTGAAACAAACTCATAAAAATTGAAGGGCTGACAAGGGCAAGGGCCTGAATCCAAAGCTGTCCAGCCCCTGCTTGGATGCAAATGAGGGAGAACCTTCACTGTACCAATTTATCTTCAACCAGTGTATTTCTTTACATACTTGAAAATGATTATAAATATAAATCTTTCTAAAATTGCATCTCATTGCATTTTCCAAAGATGGCCACAATATTTACCATCCTACGAAATACTCTTTTTATAATGTGATCTTGACACGCCTCCCATGGGGAGGTAGGGTCTCCTTTTAATCTCAGTGGGGAAGTGATGGTATGTCACCTCAGGGTAAGGTATAAAAGGCCTAATCCTTTTAGGATATGTGCCTTTGGAGCATGAAGCCCTCATGTAGCAGTCTGACCACTCTGAGACCATTGGTCCATATGGAGAACCCACATGGAGGGGCTTCTAGACTCCATGGAGAAAGAGAGCTCCTCAGCCGCCATTGCTTCAATCACAGTTATATCTAATTGCAACAATGTGTAAAACCCAGAGCCAAAAACTCTCTCAGCAGGCACCTCCCAAATTCTTGACCCACGGCATCCATGAGCCTAATTACATGATTATTGTTATTTTAAACCACAAAGTTTAGGGGTAAGTTGTTACACAGCAATAAAAATATTCTGATTTAGTCTCCCTGCTGCTAATTTAATTTTCTTCCAAAAATTAGTTCAAATGAGTAAAAGGATCATTTCCTCTGGGCGTGTCTATAGATTTTCTATTTACCATCTTCTGTATCTGCAAATGACAAAGTCAAATGAAGTATTTGTAAAATACGTGATGGATTAAATTTTGTTCCTCTGAAATTCATAGGTTAAAATTTTACTCCTAATGTAACTGTACTTGGAGAAAGGGCCTTTAAAGAGGTAATTAAGGTTAAATAAAGTCATAAAGATGGAACCATAATCCAATAGGACTGGTGTCCTTATTTTAAAAAAAACAAATAAACGGAAGAGACATAAGAAGTACAAGAGCACAAAGGCCACGTGAAAACCCAGAAAGAAGGTGGCCAAGTGCCAGCCAGTAAGAAGAGGCCTCATCAGAAGCCACACATGCCTACACTTTGATCTTGGACTTCCAGCTTCCAGAACAGTGAAAAAATGCATTTCTGTTGTTTAAGCCACTCAGTCTGTGCTATTTTGTTATGGAAGCCCTGGTAAACTAATACAAAATCTTTCCAAATATCCTAATTCTAGTTATTTTTCAATGATTCTCTTTGAAATAAAAATAAACCATTATTAATTAAAAAAAAAAAAAACTTTTGAGGTATTAATCTGTCTAAAGTTTTCCAGTGGGAGAATTGATTGAGAACAGATTTTATTTGGGTGAAGGAAGAGGGAAGGCAGATACAAAAGAGCTGGAATATGGAGTAAGCTAAGGAAACCTGCACAAGTAGGAGGAAATTGGGGGAGCAGGTGGAACATCAAAGTCGCTTCCATGGCACCTGTTTTCAATGTACAGTTTATTGATTTTTTTAAGTAAATGTATAGAGTTGTGCAACCATCATCACAATCCAATTTTGAGAACATTTTCATCATCCCTAAAACATGCCCCGTGCAGTCCCCACATCTGAACCACTAAACCACGACACTCACCATAGTGGGAGACACTGCAGAGTGGAAGACGTTGGTTAGAAGCAACTGGAAGCTCTTGTAGACTGCAGGCAGGAGTTGAAATGGTCACCGCCACTTTCAAGAGCAATTTGGCCAGATGCAGTTGAAAATACTGATATCCAATGACCCAAGATTTCTTCTTCTGGATATATGTCCTAGAGACTCTCTCACATCTGCACAGGGACATGCACACAGATATGCACTACAGCATCCACTGTAAAGTGACCTTTGGAAATAGCCCAAACATCTATCACTGTGAATGGATAAACAAGCTGCAGTGTATTCACATAACATGATCCATTTAACAGCCATTGAAGTGAATAAACTATAACTACAAGGTTCATTATGAGTAAATTTCATATGAGACAGTTGAGTAAAAAAGAGGAAGTTACCAAATTATACACACACCCACTATTTGTGTCAAAATTTACAACTATAAACAACATAAATTTTTGTAAATATGGCCTGTATTTAAGTTTTATTCCTTAAAAAACAAATTATTGTGACGTCAATGTGACCAAATGCTGAGATTTTGATAAAGCATAATATGCCATATCAATATGGCATATTTGATAATGTTATACTTGTTTTGTAGTATTTTGTAATATTGTAAGAGATAAAAATGAAAGCGTTTCTTGAAATTACAAAAAAAAGAGCAGAAGAGTCATACTCCATTGAGTTCACTGATTCTTAAGTGACTCTTTAGAAATGTTTTCAGGCCAGTTATTCTCTACTGACCAGGTGTCATGCACCGTGTTGGGTGCATGCATGCCTTATCTTGTTTCATCCCCAGGGCAGCTCCTCTAGGCTTCCATGTTTCCAGGCTACCTGTCCCCTAAGCCTGCACACCCCACACGTCTACCCCTGCAGCCGCTGTCCCTTCTCTTCTATTCAACAGCTGAATGTCTGCCGAAGGCAGGTGATATCTTTTTGTTTGAGCAACAGAAAACTAGGACTGTTAGGCTCATAAAAAGATAATTAAGTCTTTAACCATTATTGAATGTGGCAGGGGGGACAAAACACAGAGCATTGATCCCGCCTTCCCAGAGGCCATGCAGGGAGAATGAACAATTCTAGGAAACCTTAGGCCAGACAGGGATGGATTTAACATCTTTACCTCTCTGGGCTTTTATCACAATAGGATATTTTTCAATCTTGGATTTTTACATCAACACATTCCCGAATTTTCCAAAGGGAAAATGCCCCTAACAGAGTGCCTTTGACATGACTAACACAAGGTATAAGCGTTTTGTGCTGAAATCCAAGACCTGCATTATCTGACCCTTTAATCTTCGCTGCATACAATGTTTTTCCGTAGACTGACAGCCTTCTCGCTGCCCTTTCTCACATTGTTCTCCCAGGTTTGGTTTCTCTTCCTGCTCCTCTTCGCCCAGCCTTCTCCCACGCCTCCGCAGATGCAATTGTTCCCAACCATCAGGAGCAACTCAAATGTCTCCTCCTCCTCCAATTCTTCCCAAATGAAGAAATCGTAGGCCCTGGTTGCATTTTGCTCATACATCTCTCTTGAATCAAATAGATTTTTCCACATATTATTGTTCTTCATTTAACAATTTTTGTATTTCCAGTTGTAGTATAAAAACAGAAGATATTTTACTTCTTTTTAAACCATCCGGATTGCCTCAGACTAAACATATAAGAGATGCTTAATAAAAATTCGTTAAATGACTAAATGGTTCTATCTTAACATATCTGCATTTCAGGCTGTTTATTTTCATTTTAGCAGTTGGAGCATGTTGACAAATTTTGCTATGTAGGGAATCAAGATAAACCTTTTGCTTTCCGGTGACCTAAATTGACCTGTTTATAGAAATCAAAGGAACCACATGATGGAATTGTTAACATATACTTCTGACCAGTTCTCCACCCTGGCTGCACATTCTAATCACTTGGGAAGCTTTGAACAACTACCAATATCCAGGCCCCTTCTTGGAGCAGCTGATCCGGGATAAGGCCTAGCATATCTGGAACACCAAGTTCCCTAAGGAATTCTAAGGTGCGGGCAGGGCTGTGGACCCGTGCCCTACACCGCCATTTGAACATCCAGGGCAGAGGTTTGGGTCCACCAGCTGTGAAAGGAAGCTTGGACAATGTAGTAAGCAAAGGGAATGTCAACACTATTTGCAACAAAGACCGAAAACCATTTAAAGTACCACCATCCCAGCAGTTGTTATTCAAACGATGGATGAGCTCATTCGAAGAGCATCTTATCTATTTGTTAAAGCACCCACAGGATTCTCTTAAATGCATACCGTAGGTATCTTCTACTTTCCTACTTCCCCTTGTCCTGTCAGCAGTTACTGCAGGAATTTGAAAGTCATAAAACTCCTTTTCTTAAATAATTTAAAAGTTCTATAAACTATGTACCTACTAAAAGAATATGAAATATGAGTGCTGGACCATGTAGCCACAAGCAAATATGGATACAAAATCATGTCCAGTGAAAAGAGTAGGTTATGAAGTGGTATTAAATGCAACTATACACAAAGTAACGCAAATATTGGACACTTTCATTAATCAGGTACAACTTACAATGAAGATTCAAAATTATTTTAATGGTGATATATAACTCAGATATTTACTATAAGGTTGATTTGCTATCTAATTAGGGCATACTACAATCAGTGTTTTTACAACATTCTTCAAGCAAATGCTACTCTGTGTTTCTAGATGAAATGAGTTTCTCTATTTTGGTGGTCTTCTGACTTGGTTCTTCAGAAGGTTTTAGTTCTGTGACTGTTCCTTTATCTTCCGCCTGTAGTAACATCACCTAATTAGAAACTCTGGAACCACATTCTTGCTGATCTATCAGCCTGTAAGTTAATTCCTTGTAAACTGATCATTTTTGTCAACTCACCACGGTGACATGATATACACTTTGCCTTAAAAATAAGTTCTTTAAGCTTGAAAACAATTTTGTTGCCCTTTCGTCTTTGAAGGACAGAAAGTACCAACCTGCATTCTTCACCTCACATAATGCATGTTTTTAGAAAAGTAGGCATCAATCTAGTTGTATTTTAAAATTCTAAGCAACCTAGCTAGAAACCTTGATTATTTCACTGATAAGGGAATAGATCCTTTCTAAGCAAATAATAATAGCAAGTAGAGTTAAGTGTTTGGTCATATACTCTACCAAGGTGCTGAAGAGTGGGCACTCTCATTCATATTGGGAGTGTACACTGTTGACAGGAATGTAAAGTGGTATAGCTACAATGGAAAACAGAATGGGACTCCTCAGAAACATAAAAATAGAATTACCATATGATCTAGAAATCCCCTTTCTTGGTATATATCCTAAAGAACTGAAAGCAAGAGCTCAAGGAGACATTTACACACACAATGTTTATAGTAGCATGTTTTTTGTTGTTGTTTTTGCTGTTTTACCTTTTTCTTATGAAAAATGTCAAGCATACTCATATATAAAAATATAGAGAATGTACAGTGGCCTTGATATCCCCTAAAGCAACTCCATTGTCCACTCATATATGAATGGGTTGAACAAAATTTGCTATAGACGTAAAATTGAATACTATTTAACCTTAAAAATGAAGTAATTTCTGACACTTGTGACAACGTGATTGGACGTTGAGGACACTATGCTATGTGAAATAAGCCAGTCACAAGAAGACCGATACTATTGTGCGGCTGAGCCAGGGCCTCGGCTGGTGGAGATCCCAGGCAGCGGGCAGACTCTCAGGCTGGAGGAGGCTCAGGAAGGCGAGCATCCCTGGGTCCTGCCAGAGAGGAAGACTAGCATTCCTGCCTCCTGCACTTGACAAGGGGGGTGTCTCCTTGTCCCTCAGATCCCCCCACTCTCCCACACACCCCTGCACTGAAAATAAATGAACTGGAAAGATGGAAATCTTTGGTTAAGGGTAAGTCTTTATTTTTTGGAAGGAAAAGTATATCTTCTTTTTTGGTTATGTTTAAATCCTTCTTTTGCTAATAAACATGAGTTATCTTGGTCTAAAAAAAATACTATATAATTCCATTTACATGAGCTATCTAGAAAAATCAAATTCACAGAACCAAGGAGAATGGAAGTTGTTTCAGGGGATGGCAAATTGGGTAAATGAAAGGGAGAAAATGGGGAGTTATTTAATGGATACAGAGTTTTGCTTTTGCAACATGAAGACATTCTGGAGCTTGGTTGCCCAACAATGTGAATATACTTACTACCACTGGACCATACACTTAGAAATAGTTAAAATTGTTAAGTTTTATGTTATGTGTTTATTTACCACAATAAAAAATTTTTTAAGATTTTTTAAGAGTAAGAATGTAAATTGAAACTTTTGTGAAGAAAGTTTAGTAAATATCTATTTATAGATTTATGTTAGATTTATAAATTTATATTTATAATATAGATTCATAATTTCTATTTAAACATGTTTATTTATATATAATTTATATATTTATAAATATGTAATATTTATAAATTTTTAAGATTCATAAATACATAATACCTGCAAAATTTTTTATTTTCATACCCTCTGCCTTAGCAATTCTACAAATATACTCACACGTAAAAAATTATGTACATAAGAGGATATTCATTACAACACTGTTTAACACAGCAAGAAGACTGGAAACCACTTAAGAAATCATCCATGTGTCTTTTAAATAATAAATGCAAACAATTTATTTAAATAACATATCTTTGAAATGATTTCATCATTTATATAAACTCTGGTATAGCCAAAACTGTTGAAAGAAAAGAGTCAGCCCTATATGAACTTTCCTGGCATGATCTCATTTACATTTTTTTTTTTTCCAAAAAAGCAAGAGCAGGTGTTTTTACAATGCTAGACTGTTTGGAAGAAAATGAAGATATAGTTATATCTTTGTATATGCACATCTTTATCGTGATACAGAAGAAACTGATAACTGAGTGCCTGGCATATAGGAATGAGAGAAAGCCATACTTTTCACTGTGTAATTGATACATTATTGTGTATTTTGAGTCTGTATCATAGCAGGGCACTGGGTCCCAGATATCTTAATCCTAAGAAAAATTTTGCTGTCACAGGAGTTGCTTTTTGCCTTCCTTCCCTCCCTCCCAACTCCCTACCTGCCCTTCAGCCTCATCCCACCAGACACAGTCTCAGCAGTTTGCTCATGCACTTTATTATTCCTCTCTAGAAAAAGGTATGTCCTGTTCACTGGTAACTCACTGAAACACACAATAATAAGGGTGAGACTTTCAGGTTAACAGATTATACACTAAGTTATGTGTTTGTGATAGATAAATATTCCATTTTTAACATCTTCACAAGAATCTATAGTAAAGATTTTAATTGTTTTTAGTTATTTTTGACGCAGGATAAATATATCCTTGATAGCAACACAATATTAGACAGGCTTTATATGGATTATATGCATAAATATTACATTCTCTGATACACTTATAAGTCATGAAATGGTATTGTTAGTAGCCAGACAATATGTCATTAATGCAAACTCCTTCCCATTCAATAATTAATATACTAATTTATATTTAAACAGTAAAGAATAAGAAATAGAGGAATGAGTATAATATTCAAAATTACAAGGATCACCAAAAGAAGAAAAATAATAATGTAAATGTCAAATATTGGGAGGAAAGAATTAGTAAAATCTTAATTTTTACACAGGAAATTCAATAATATTGTCTACAATTATAAATTAAGAAATAGCTGTGTCAGCAGATTTCTGAGACTATAGTTGTAGAGAGAACTAAACGGTAAATAATGGTGATGGGAAGTCAAACAGGAGCATTGCTTTCTCCCTAATATCTGTTTTACTATTTGATCTATTATCATATACATATTTTCTTTGCTAAATACTTTGAAGCAGTCAATAACTTTTTATTAACAAAAAGTCTGTTATAAGCCTACAACTAGATCTCGTATAAGGATATTCCTCAAAATTGACAAAATTAATTTATAATTTTAAAACCCAAGGAGCTCATGTTCTCAGACAACAATATCTGAATACAGGTAAACATACATACATATATGTATATGTATGTACATGTAACCGTGTGTGTGTGCCCACCTGTAAGAACTAAAATAGAATGTTGTTGAGGGGAAGGGGAGACCCAGAGAGTAGAACTAGATCAAATGGATGTTACTGAGCAGCTGGCCGCTGAAGGCTCTGAACAGGAAGAGGGAACGAAAAGCAGTTACTCTGAACCGGGAGTCGTGGTGCAAAGGAGAGAATGAGCCTTACGTGTTTGTGTGACAATGAGGAGACAAATGTGACTAAAGCAGAGAATGGGAGACAAGAAAATAAGGCTGGTGGAAGTGGCTGAGGGGGCAGGGAGTGGACTAGATAGACTATAGAAGCCTGGGAAGGCCAGACAGGGGGACTTGAGGTCTGGCGGAGTAGGCTAAGGGGGTGAGTTGTTGAGGTACCTAAGTGGGGGACTGACCTTAGTCTAACAGTGCAGAGATGTCCCCACTGAGAGAGGAGAGTCCAGAGAGCCATGTGGGAGGAGGAGGGAGGGGATGATGAGGAACAGTCCCCTTTATTCCATGACCCTGGTAGTCAGTGAACGCCAGATGGCATCTCAGACTTCCCTGAATTACAGAGGTTCTGACTCCAGCAAATGTGATAGTTCCCACCCTTTCTACAGACAGGTACCTCAGTGTCATCTTGGACAGAAGTAAATTTGTTTAAAAAACAACAACAACAAACAAGGAAATGACAAATAACTGAGGAGGATTTGGTTAGATGGGCCTGGTTTTTTGTTTGTTTGTTTGTTTGTTTTATGTTGGATAGGTGCATACAGAGTACTGACAGAGTCAACAGGATAGGTTTAAACCCCACGCCACCACTTAATAGTATCTGTCCCCACAAGTGTCACTAAACTGCTCAGTCACTGTGTATTCATTCACAAAGTGGCGGGAATAATGACTTCCTCATAGGAAGAATGGGAGGCTTGTGTGAGAAAATGTGAACAAAGCACCTAGTATGTGACACTCCACAAACCGGAGGTTCCCTGTTCTAATGCCCGATGCTACTCAGCATCCACGCCCCTGCTCACAGTCTCTATGTCCCACTGGATCTGACTCGACCCCAAACTCTAAGGCAGCCCTGTGACTCGTGCCTAAGCCAATCAGCACATTTCATACCCCTGCCTACTGTGATTGGCTCAAGCCGGAGCCCGTGACCCAATTCAGGCCAAGGAAAATTAGGCCAAAGATTTTTGTGGTTATTGTTCAACTATTAGAGGAAAATGTGGTATTTTCCTAGCAGACAGGAATCTGGAATGATAATGGCACCAACTATTGTACCAACAGGTGGGGTTCAAAAACGACATGATTATAGAGGAAAACAGCATCAGGCAATGGGAAGACCCCTACCCATTACTGACGCCCGGGATCCAGTTCTCTCTGTGACCAGGTTGCCTCTGGACTTCCCTACAGGGGTGCCTAAAATTCCTTTCTGACGCCTGTTGGACTGTATTTTCCTGGCACTTGCAACTCGATCAATGAGCCCTAACTGATATATCTTCTTTGCATCTCCTGCTCCTCAGTAACTATATTACCACACGGAAGTTCTTCTGTGGGAAAAGAAGAGTTCTTGCTTTTTGTCTTCTCTCTTCCCAGCAATAGAGCAACACAGAGAAACAGCTTGCCAATGGCTCCGCTTTCCCTTCCCAAGCAAGCACCCCTAGGTCACATTGGAAGCAAGTCCATTTAGAGTCAAAACTCACCACCTGCTTTTCTCTTCATCATCCTGGAAGGGGCAGGCACATTTCTCATGCTCTTCTCATCACGTTTTCCATCGCATCCCTCCCCCTCCATTTTCCCAGTCAATGAAGGTCCCATATGGACACACTGATTTTAACACCGCCCTTCCTTTGCAGTCTTTTCATACTGCAGTCTACGGCCTCAGTTGCTCCTGCCATACGTTTCCTCTGCTCTTCCATATTTCAGGACCGGAAAGCGCTTGTTAAACATTTGCTCCCAACACCTACCAGTGGGTCTTCTTTTATTAAGGAGGAGGCTCTGTGTGGTGGCGAGATGGTTTCAGTCAACCTTGAATTTATAAATAGCTAACACTCCAATTGGTTGTGAGCCTGGCAGAACGGGTAACATATGCATGCCCCCCGTTTGAGTGGGCCCAGCTTATGTTATGTTGAGCAATTTTTTCTAGAAATGAATAAAAATTAAATTACGACAAAATGTCTTAATTCCCTATTACTCATCTCAGATGCTACTTTTTAATCATGCGCTCCATAACTTTAATCAAAATCCCCATCATCCAAAGGTGAATAGCAACTCTCTTTCCATAGAAGTGAGATGCAAAATTTACTTGTGGGCCCTGTCATTTGTTAAACATATTAAAATTGTAGTTTAGGTTTGTTTTAACCCTAAACCCTGAACTAAAAGCAACATGGCAAAACCTAAAGCAAAATGAATCCTGAGAAACTAAGAATATTTTTACCAATTTATTTTCTCTTTACTTTGGTCTAAAATGTCATAAATCCTTGGAAAAGTCCAGTCAACCTTGCTCTAATCTCTGGTAATTAGAAACAGAAAGAGGCTGAATAAATAAGATTCCCAAATCCACCTCACCTTATCTGTCAGTTTTAACCTCCTGTCATGCAAAAAATCATAACTCCTGGGAATAGCCAAAATGACTCACATTGGATTTTTTCCTCCCCTCTCATCCCCTTCAAGTCATGAGGAAGAGATGACATAAGAGAAGGAAAGAAAGAATAAAGGAATTGTGGCACAGACCTGGATAATCTGCAGTCTCCAAACTCAAAAAACTGAAAAATTGGTTCTCAGACATGTGATCTGGCTGAACTAAGGAGTTGATTACTCCCCAAAATAAGAGAAGGCACCAGCAAACCAAAAAGCTTCTATGCCATCAGCAGAAAAATTCACCACTGAGGAGAGAAATGTTCTCTTTTAAAACAAAAAGAAGGGATGCTGGGATGGCTCAGCAGGTTGAGCACTTGCCTTGCAACCACAAGGTCTGGGGTTCAAATCCTAACCCTGGCTTGGGCAAACCCCATGTGCTGAACTGTGACACCACTGGTAACCACTGGGATGGCTCAGTGGTGAAGGTTCTCTCCTTCCACTCGGGAAGTCCTGGGTTCAGTTCCCGCCCCAGGCAGCCCCACTTATCCACCTGTGTGGAATGGAACTACGTCACAACTAATGATGTACAACTATTGAGACTGCTCTGGGCACTTCCCCTTCTCTCTCTCTCTTTCTCTCTCTCTCTCTCTCTCTCTCTCTCTCTCTCTCTCTCTCTCTCTCTCTCTCTCTCTCCCCTTCTCTCAAAACAATAAAATAAATCTTAAAAAGAAAGATTGATGTCCCTCATACTCACAGAAGCTAGTCACTCCTACAGTCATGAAATGCTAAGTGCCCAGCTACTTAGTGTCGCTGAGGCACGAGTCTGGCCTCCTGACTTCATGGCTTCTGCTGTTCTCACAAAACATGTGCGATGTGTTCAGGGGTTCTGTCTTGGGTGGTCCATGCTCTGGCCCTTCAAATCTCCCTCTTTCACAAGAGCCTTCAAATGTGATTAGAATGAGGAAAGGGAAGAAAATCTGTCCTCTGGGAAGAGCACAGGCTCACGAGTCACCGGACCCAGTTCAGTCGTGCTTCTGCATGGCTAGCCGAGCATCACCGTCTCCTTCCTTGTTAGGCGTGGCTCAGCTTTAAAATTGGGATCCCACTCTCTCTTCTCTATCTCACAAGGGTGGCTTACGAGCAAAGGACACAACCTTAGAGAGCATCCCCAAAGCCATCCTTTTAATTATCATTCTTATGATTGAGATTAAATAGACATATCACATTATACTAGTTTTAGGTGTTCAACATGATTTGCTATGTGTACATATTGCTAAATGACGACCACAATGTTTAGTTTACATCCCTCACCACATGCCATTTCGTTTTTTCTCCATACAGTGAGAACTTTTAAGATCTACTCTCTCAGCAACTTTCAAATACATCATACAGCAGTATTAATTATAGTCATCATACTTAACTACGGTCAGTAAATCTCTGGGACTTATTTATCCTATAACCAGAAGTTTGTACTACAGTCATTCTTTGACTATTATTAAACTTATGGTTTCGCAGCTGCAAACTCAAACCAAAGGGCAGTCTTTGCATGCAAGAGCATAAAAATAAAGTTCAAATATCAAAGTTTATAGTACAACTACTCCAGAAAAGTATAACTGTAGGTCCTTCAATGAAGACAACGCCATATTTTTGGTTCATATATTTTAATGCCAAAACCAATTGATGTTCAAACAGATGATATATGTTCTAATTATTCTTAACTGTAAATCTATTTATTTCTGTTCTCATTACCACTCATTTGCTTAATTAAGGTTCCTAGCTCAGAAGTTAGAACATAAATGCAAAGCTTATGAAATTGAAATATAGTCTGGAGCCATAATCACTCCTCAACATATGCATGGCCAAGTGAAAAATAGATTTTTTTAATAATCAGCCTTCAAAATACTCATATGCTTAAAAAACAACAAACAGTCATATGTACTGGTATGCAATTTGTGAATGTGCCAGGTTGTAAAAATTAGTGAATGTTTCATCTTTGGCCATAAGAAGAATTTTAAGATATAAAATCTAAACTACTTCAACCCCACTTAAGAAATAAACAGACTATAAATAAATGCAGAGAATACATGATATATCAAAAATGATGCCCTTCTGAACTTTCCCCATTGCTGTCAGCTTTTTTTTTTTTTTTGCATCTGTTTCCAAATCTGCACCCTGCATCCTCCCAGCTTGTCTCCCCATTTCTCCTTTGAGAGGCATGCACAGCACCTCATAGTGTGGACTCTGGAGGCCACTTGCACAAATTTAGACTCCAACTCTGCCTGGTACCGTGTGACCTTGATGAAGTTACCTAACCTTTCCACGTCTCCCTTTCTGCATCTATCAAGTGGTGATAGTAACAGTATCCACTTCATAGGCCCCAATACAGAGAAAGAATCCAATAACTTCTAGTTGTAACGGTGGTCGTGATGGTTCATGCTATGCTCCTCCCTGACATTTGTCTCTTCAGCCTCAGTCTGTTCCAATCCCTATGGGGCATTTTGGCCAGACTCTCCCTTACAAAATTCTCAATTTCCTAGCCCACTGAGCAGGTGGCAGCAGGGACAAGGTGGGGGGGGTGCATATGGGCTGTTTTGGGGTCATCTCACCTCCCTGGAGACATAGGCAGTGAATCATAGAGGACCCCAAACTGCCAAAGGACACTGGGCAATGGCTGCCAGCACAGAGCTGAGCAGCTTGGGCGGCTGAGCCCGCCGCCTCACCCCCAGCCCCGGTGCCTTGTGTATCTCCAGCTCCATCACAGGTCCTTGGCCAGGATTGGCTTCACAGAAGTCAGCAGTTAATAAGGTGCTATGCTGTATTAACTTGCTCTTAGAAGAGGAGAGCGCCTCCGTAGTCATTTTAGAACCAGGCAGACTTCTAAACCTAATGCATCTTATAGTCCCTTCCTGTGTAAGGTTCCTTCTCACGCTGAGGTCCTGTGCTTCAAAAATGAACCATGTCCCCCAAAAGACAGTGTCAGAAATTGAAATAGCCAAAACACATATGTTAGAGAGGATCCCTGGGACCCTCTTTTTTTTTTTTTAGAGATGAGAGGATTCGGGACACAATAAGGTTATGATTCTCTTGGAGTCCTGGTGGTTAACCCAAGTCAAGTCCATCTTTCACACAGACATGCATCTTTCATGTTGGTTGATGCCTTTCACATTGGTGAATGTCTTACATGAAAATCCTCACCACTTTTACAGAATAGCAATTATAGAATAATTAACTTTTGGTCTTTTTTCTCGATTTTCTTGTGTTTTTTGTTTTGTTTTTAAGACTTATAGGCTCTAGCAGATATTCCAAAGTTATACTTACTGGTTATGGTAGCACTTTTCTGTTATATTACTTCTTTTTCCAGGAAATTCTTAAGTTTATAACACAGTGATTTTGCCTTGTAAATGGATATTAAAATATTTTTAAAATAAGCCGCATATATGTTTGACACAGATAGTCATAGTGCAATGCTGAGCGAAAAGGGTCTACAAAATAATAAATCATTTAATCTCATATTCATTATTTTTTGCACATTATAAAATCTGAAAGATTGATCATTAGAATGCCAGTAGGAGTTTTTTCTAGAAAGCTAAACTTATAGAATATCCCCCCTTTTTTCTCATAATTTTATGCATATCGTTTAATCACTTACATAATTGAATACGGTTATATTTTCAATTTTAAGTCAACACGAAAAGAATATTCCTGAAGCGTGTGTCATTCCACTCTTGTGAGTTTCCCCATCAAGGTCGGGAGTGTGAGTTCTGCCCACCGCACAGAAGACTGCTGGAAGCGTGCGTGTGCGTGACAAGGATCCTGGAGTATCACCCTGCCGCTGAGAACAGCACCTGCAAGTCCCTTAAAATGAAACTGGTTCTGTATTTGCCTGACTGAATCACTTCGTCCCTTCCGCCTGCAGGTTGTTAGCTGCATTGCTTTTCTCAGAAGAAGAAGAAAAAGACTTGCGGACTAATTAGCAATGACTGCTCACTCCCCCTGAGAGGGTCGCCCCCTTGACCCTCTGCGCTGCCCCCTGCCCAGCCACATCCATCAGCCTCCTCTTCATGTGCCTCAAACCTCTAATGACCTACTGAGCACAACTTGTCTGTCTCCTTCACCCCACCCCCACTCAAGTAAATTGAAGCCCCTTGAGGGCAAGGCCCAGGCACCTGGGCTGCGTTGCGCTGTGACCTCCTACCCAGCACGGTGTGTGGCCGCGACAGCAGCTCAGTAACTGCTGGATGGTGGAAAGCACTAAATTAATGAGCCGATCCCCATAGATTCTCCGCAGCTCCTCAAAGTAAACCTGGTTACAGCTGAGTGGCATCTGGGGCAAAGAAAGGGGTAGGGCTATGAGACTGCAATCACAGATAGTTTAGATCACCTTTCAAACCCTAGCCAGCCCCCCAAATGTCCCAGGACATTTAGCACACATGGTCTTGTAAGACCCACTTTTATGGTACAAGGCTACATACTTATAATACTACATATAAGAACATACAGCACATGATCAAATACATATGAAAACATAGCTGTCCAGCACCCTTCAGAGAGAGAAAGTAGACCATGCATAGTGTAACTTGCAAACGTTAAATATGACTCCACTGTATGAATTCCCAGGCCCTTGTAGCATTTTGAGCCTCTGGTTATTGCATGTATCACGCTGTAACCATCTACATGCCTGTCTGTCACCCCATGTGATTTGGCAGAAGGACCACACTTTCCTTTTTGTCCTTTAGGAACTTAGCACGGTGACTCAGTAATGATATCTAAAGCTTACTGAACACTTAATATGTGCCAGCCACTGCACTAGGTGTTTGCACATTATCTCAGGTTATACTTCAACAACCCCAAGAAGATTATTCTCCTAATTTTACAGAGTGATTACTTATCTTACACGCGATGACTCAAGTTGTTTAAGAAAAGCCAGGATTCAAACACAGGTCTTATCTGCCTCCAAATCCCATTCTTGGGCCACTATTCTGTCTCTCTATTACAAAAAAAAAAAATTAATGAGCATTTATTAATTCATAATTACTTAACAGAGAGGTTTGGAGTGGGGACATAACTAGGAAAATTAATAATAAAGATAATTGATTTGACTACAATATGAAGACATTAAAGTCCAGTCAGAATTAAAAATAATATCAGAAAATATAATTCAGGAAGAATAGTTGACTCACAGAAGCTGATTACCAACAATTCTGCTGTACCACATCCGCTAGATGAAACAGGGTTATTGTAGGGGAGCAGCCACTGTAGGTTATAGTGGAAATATCTGAGTGGTAGAGGGACATTTTATGTCTTAAAGTGACAGGAAAATGATATTAATTGGTAGCATCAATCAAGACACATTATTAATGTATTTGATTTTCAGACAGGGAAGGAGCTAGTCAGGAATTGAAAGTCAGAACCCCCAAAGCCTTTTCTGCCTCTAACACAGTTTACTCCATGACCTTGGGCACGTCCCAGAAGGTCGGGTTACCCATCTGTGAACTTGGGATAAATTGAAGGTGCAGGGTTGTGCAGGGATATGTGCATATCCAGTGGTCCGATCATAGGAAGCATGGTTCACAGCCGAGCACCATCCAAGGCAGGCCAGCAGCCCTGGCCACAGCCCCCCAGCGTGAAATGTATGCAGACCTAGCTGAGTGTCCCCAGAAGAGGACACAGGCAAGGAGTCTGGCCTGCTTGCTAAGATGACTCAGAAGATGGAAAGCACAGCGCATGTGTGAAGACGCAAAGGTAAGGATGCATAAAACCAAGTATTCATACACAACCTGTGCATTGGCCCATTTATTAAATCTATAGGAGATATCTAATGTATCTCACACCTGTCAGTGTTCTGATGTAAGCAAGATTCACAGCTTCTTGTATTTCATACTTTGTGCTTGAGTGAATTGTCTAAACACAGAAACATACCCAAAAATAGCTTCTAGAGGCACTAGAAGTTTGACTTGCCCGGAGCAGTGACTAGAATACAGAAATCTATGAAGAAACCCCTTAATTCCAGGGCCACACACGACTGCTGAGAATCCAGTGTGTGGGTGTCTCTTCGCTTCTCTCCTTTCCCACCTGCAGCCTCTGCTTTAACCGCTGGACTCCTTCTCAGCATGGCAGGAAGAGGGAAAAGAAAGAAATTGAAAACCACATTGATCAGTGTTGCTTCTTGTTAGCAGTAGTGAGAAAACATTTCAGGGTGGGGGAGAAAGAAGTTGAAAGTTCTAAATATATAAGGATTTGCAGATGGTCGAGGAATTTAGGTACCTATGCTGCACTTGACATTGTCAGCCCAGACTCTGTATTGCAAAATGGTAACTGAGATATCAGGGTCGTAGCCTCGTATGTCAGCAGAGCTTGCTAGAACTGTGCTGGATTCCTGCTGCCTCTTCAAGGCAGCCAATAAATCAGTTCCCCAAAATTGCAGGTATTTGAAAAAGCATTGACCGTCAAAAGTGTCTGTGACTGGGAAGTGCAGCTGAGCGAACGGATTTAAACGAGTAGTTCTACAGATGTGCTCCTGACTGGTAGCTAGACTGGACTGTACATCTGTGGATGCATCAGTCATTTATTCAGTCAGCTCCATCACTACTGAACAAGTAGGCTGTGAGCTACCCCACGACAGCTTCTATATCCATCTAGTCAGAGAAATCACTCAGAAGAGCCTAGAAACCGGGGGTCTTTTCTGAACACAAAGATGGGCAGGGAACTCTCTAGACAAGAAAATGGAAGCTTGGATGCAAAGGGTCATACAGATGAGAGAACTGAGCATTAACCTGAGGGCAGTCCCTGTGCCACTATTTTTCATTCACTGGAGCTCTGAGCAAGTTAAGTGACTTCTCTGCCTTAGCTTCTTTACCTGTAAAATCAGAGGGTTCGTCCTAGATATTTCATTTTTACTAATGATTTCCCCTGCACTTACTCAGAACAAAGTTCTGTGTTAGTTGGCAACAGAGATTCTATAAAACGTATATGAAAGTACTCAGACAAGTATAGAAAAGGCCCTGTTATCATTGTTAAATATTTTGACTGTTTCCAGAATGTTCTACAAAATATGAAAAGAATTAGCCAGCTCATCATCTTCGTCCATCTCTTTCTGTCTTTTTGCATACCCTCATCCCCTTTCATGACATTTGGGCAGAAAAGAGGTGGCTGGAGACAGTGCCACTAAGAGGAAATTTCATGGGGTGGGGGGTGGGGGAGGAAAGTCCAGGGAACACCCCATGCTGTCCCCACACTGACTGTCCCTTCCTAAAAGCTAACCAGCTAAACTTTGTGGCTCAGACCGGAGAATGGGCCCAATGCTTGTTTCTGTCAGTGACTATCCACTGCCCATGCATTCGAGAAGCAGGCCGACTTGACACAAGCCGGTGTGACCTCATTTGGAACGCATCCTGATAAGGTTCAGTTCCCCTTACGGCCACCATGTGGTTACCTGTGCCTCTTGCAGCCCACCGGCCCCCTTGTGGGCCCTCACCAGACAGTCCCACATCTCCCACACAGGGCTGCAGATGCGGCCGTTCTATTTTAGACTGTGGCAGGAGGAAGTGGATTGGGACAAATGGGCCTCACACCTCAGGGGACAGACAGCATCAGGACCTCAGCTGCCTCGACCCCTCACCTCAGGTTGTGGGTCAGAGTCCTTGAAACTCTTTACAGCACTTTACAGTTTACAAGGCACGGAAGGCTGTCTCTCTCTCTTGCAGACTGAGAAGCTGAGGGCCTGGAGACCATGAAGCGACTGGTCCAAACATCTGGACTGGAACCCAGCTCTCTCTCACTGTGGTCCGTGTAGAATGCACAATGCCAGCAGAACTAGAGGGTGTGTGTTTTAGTGATCTCTTTTAAAGGAAAACACTTTAAAGGGATGGTTTCTAAAATAAAAGATGTTCCATATACATATATTCAATTGTGCAAGCAACTATATATTTTTCCAAATCTTTAGGAATTTGGGAGATATAGAAAAAAATAGTAGAGAATGGTAGAGAAAGAGAACATTTAACATTCGTTTGATTCTCAACAAGATCTGTGCCTCCCCCATGCTTGACACATCACTGACACTCAATAAATATTTGTTGAATGAATAAATCCATTAAACATATGCCATGTCTAGCAGTAGAATTAGTCTATGGATATTTTGGCTGAGGCTTGACTATTAGGTAATGTTGACAACAAGAAAAACTGAACAAATTCATGAAGTAACTCTACTTCTGTTTTTATAGTTCAGTTTCAAAAACAGTATATGTATAACCAACTCTATACTTTCTCCTAATGTCGTTCCAATTGGAAAGTACCAGCTGGCTAGGCTGCTCAGTTGTATATGACTCAAGAAACCAAATATTCTTCCTAATTACTAATGCGCTTTACACGATAGAGGTCACTTTTCGTCTGTAATCAATGCAGAACTTGTTAGAGATACAAAAAGTTATCTCCTGTGATTAAATAAATCAATTTATTATTTGCTCTTCTTTGCTGTCAGCCTTTGGTCTTTAAGTCTGATCTATATGAAAATCTATTGTGTGAATGGTACGTGCGTGTGTGCATATACAGCTTCTAATTCCATTATAGAGACACATGCAAATGCATGCCACATATTTTTGTTCCCTGAAATCAGTCTAGTCACAAATTCTTATACACCTCTTGAGATGAGTCCACACACACACACACACACACACACACACACACACACATACACACCCTAAAATTTATACAGCTTCTTAAAAGCAGCAGGAAAAGTCATAACAGCTGTGAAGAGGAAGCTGTCTGAGCCTTGAAATACTGCTACAACTAGGCTAATGTCTCCAATATTATGTCATTAATAAAAATCTATGGTTCCATCCCTGTGCATCTGAATCTCATTTTTTAAATGTGCTTTTAATTTTTGTTCCCAGACTAATCTGCATCTCCCAGGTCTTATTGAATTCTGGGTAGAAAGAAGAGAAGAGTTGGGTCACACCCTTGCTGGCCCGTGGGCCAGGAGCACTTAGCTATTTTGTCTGGTAAAGAATGCAGGCGTTACAGCTACCCAAGGAAAAGACCAGCGTGTTCCAGATTGTAACAAATAACACTTTATAGGTTAACAAAAAAATAAAAAGAAAAGGAAAAAGAAAAAAGGAAAAGAAAAACAAAGAAACTGAAAAACCGAAAAACGTAATCAGACCAGGTTGTGATGCTGCTGTTTACTTTTATCGGTAGCTGGAACTCATCTTGTATTTAAGAACGTTTTGAAATGTGTCCCTGTAATGTTTTCAATTAGAAGCTTTCTTGCATGAGATGCATCAAGGGAAAAACAACACTTCGCGTTCGAACAAAGGTACTCCCAGAGACAAATATGATTAATGGGATAATCTTGTAGATTACAATAGTTAGAGGCAGAGTCTGCCATTGCCTGATCTCCAAGGACCGGGACGCCGCACTCCCTGCAAGCAGCTGCACATTCCTCAATACCATTATTATCCAGCGCAAGGCCGTGTTCACACGTTCACATTTCCACCATGTCCACGGTGGCCTGTGTCCTATTGCGCAACTTCAGTTTCAGAAGTCAAAGCCTCAAGTTCCCCGTGATTACTTGATAGAGTTTATGAACAGAATCGATTTTCTAAAGCATCATTAAAGGCTGCTCTGTGAGAGACCTGACAGAAGAGAGGCTTTCAAGAAGCCCAACAGCATTTCTGTGGCACAAAGGGCAGTCCTATCACCTGCCCCTTAGGGTCTCCCTGAGGGGCAGGTGAATGTTTCTGTTACTGGTTTACAGGGAAGAAACAGCAACAGAGAAGTTAAGAGACTCACCCCGGGATTGGCTGACCTGATGGCAGAGTTAGGACTCAGAACGCCAGGTTCCCTGTCTCGGGTGTCCACGCTCAGCCCACCAGGCAAGCCATCACCTCCTAAGACAACTGCTCGGCTCCACAATGAGATTAAGTGAGAAAAATATAAACTCCCCTAGGTCCCCCTAGCCAGTGCATATTGTCATCTCAGTAAAAATCTGACGCAAGCTTGTTCAATCCTCAGCCTGCGGGCCCCATGTAACCTAGGACGGCTTTGAATGCTGCCCAACACAAGTTTGTTAACTTTCTTAACACATTATGAGATTTTGGGGGGATTTTTTTTTTCAGCTCATCAGTTATCATTAGTGTGTGTGTGTATGTTAGGTGTGGCCCAAGACAATCCTTCTTCCAGTGTGGCCCAGGGAAGCCAAAATTCGGACAGTGATATTTTGGCTTTACTTCCAGACCATTGCAAGAAAGCAAATATCACGATAAGGCAGTGGATATAAAAGTTACATTTATACTATCATCTGTTGTGTGCAATGCATTATGTGTAAAAAAAAAACAAAAATCATGTACATACCTTAATTAAAAATATTTTATTGCTAAAAAATGCTATCCATCATCTGAGCCTTCAATGACTCAGAGCTTTTTTGCTGGTGGAGGGTCTTTTTTTAAAGATTTATTTTTATTGTTTTTTGACAGAGAGACAGAGAGAAGGGGGAGGGCCCAGAGCAGTCTCCATAGTTGACAGCATTAGTTTTCCATATAGTTTCACTCCACAGGTGGGCGCAGGGCTGCACAGGGCA